>JAWQUT010000748.1:222188-235059 GCA_033807755.1 Ellobium chinense
CTGGACACTATGACGCTGTCTGCTATTTCTTTGGCCAGTGATGTCATAAGAGAGGCCTTCTCAGTCATTGATTCCTGGTTACTCGAGTCGTCAGCGTTACATTCGTTAGCTCCACAGTGGATGTAAATAGTTTGGTATTTGGTGTCGCTCTTGTTGAGATCTGCCAGAACCAAGTTCATAGTGTCAAAAGCTGCTCCCGGTTTGCAAATAACAGCATTATTCTCTTTCCCTTTTATGTTTTTGACAATAGAGTCCCCAAGAAGGAGAGAATATTACCTTTTCTCTGACTGTTGTAGTTGTGTATTTGCTTTCTTTAATCTGTCTCTGAGTGAAGAGTTTTCTCGTCTGTACTCTTCTGCTTCTGCAGTCTTTCTGGCTAATTGTCTTACCAGGTCCTCATTTATTTGTGATAGGATCTGCAGTTGACTTTGGATGGCGCTTAAAGTATGGGAGATTTTGCGACAATCGGGACAATTCCAGATTGTGCCAGTTTCGGTATTTGCACTTCATGACACACGCATTTCTTTCTTTCTTTCTTTCTTTCTTTTTTTTTTTCTTTCTTTCTTTCTTTCTTTCGAGTTACTGAGGGGGCGGGACCAATATAAAAGAAAAAGACTATACACATATATGAGTTTCAAATATTTTGCGAATTGATATTCGTAGAATATAGGACATTCGAACATTACAGACAGCCCAGATTCTAGGCTGCAAAACCACCATTTTTTATTTTTCTTTAAGATGTTAAGATTTTGAAACATTGACAAAATAACTGTGAAGGGTTACATGACAAAACGCGTTATCCACCAATTTGAATTATTAGCTTATTTTGAATGCTTCGTGTAGCAGTAGGAGTTTTTTTAAAATACATGCATTATTATTTCCACCCCATAGAACGACATGTGGTCTACATTAATTCAGAAGTAAATTTCGCCTTTCACACAAAAAAAATATGCCTTATATCAGGACTGTTTAGCCACACCCCCCCCCNCCCCCCTTTCCCGGATGGTGTATAGTGCGTTTTGCCATGGAGCCCCTCACTTGTCCTTTGCGAAATGTTTGCTGTTGCCATGACAGTTAGACAGATGAATGCATTACCTCCCTTGACAGACGAGATGTAAAAAAACGCAGCAGGAATTACTGCGCAGTCTGGGGATACACTGTGGCAAATGGGTGCGGGCACACGAGCGACAGGCAGTAGTTTCAGTCCTGGCGTAGCAGATGTGTGTCGCCCACATTCTGGTACGCCGCGACACTCACCATGACCAAAGCCACCCTGACTCTCCGATCGTCCATGTTGAACTGAGCTGTAGCGTTAAATGTCGCCCGTCACAAAAGTAAGCGACAATTTCGGCGCAGAATTTACTGCGCGACAATTGTAGCTCGTCTGTCAAGGCACTAATTGTATCTCAGCTGAATTTTTATTTTTGAACTGACAGCATTCCAGGGTCTTCCCCCGGGGTAAAATTCAAGTGGTTGTTTCGTAATTCGTCAAGACTTCAACCATTACAGAATCTATCTGTGCGTATGTGTTTGTATGTGAGTACGTGTATGTGTGTGGGCGTGTAAGTATGTGAGTGTGTAAGTGTGTGTTTGTTTGTGCGTGCGTATGTTTGTGTGTTTACATGTGTATGTGTGTATGGAGTGTCTGTTTATGTCTATGTGCCTGCCTGCCTGGGTGTATATCTCATTATCTGTGCGTGCTTACATGCTTGCGTGTGTGTGGTTGTGTGTGTGTATGTGTGTGTGTGTGTGTGTGTGTGTGTGTGTGTGTGTGTGTGTGTGTGTGTGTGTGTGTGTGTGTGTGTGTGTGTGTGTGTGTGTAATGGGCATAATATGTGTTATCCCAAAAAGCCCACATACTTTTCGGTTGTGATTTGAATACAATTTTTTAAAAGTTTTGTAGATTCTATCTTTCTTTTAAATATCTCTCTCTCTCTCTCTCTCTCTCTCTCTCTCTCTCTCTCTCTCTCTCCCCTCTCTCTCTCTCTTTCTCTCTCTCTCTCTCATTCCAATTCCTTTCTTTCTTTAATGAATTGGGGTACGGGCCACTTTACTTCCACTCCCCCTCCCCCACCCCCAATCCAATAATCACGGTCATGATTTTAACACAAATTATTCTTAGGACTGTTTAGTGGGACTCTCTCTCTCTCTCTCTCTTTCTCTCTCTTTCTCTCTCTTTCTCTCTCTTTCTCTTCTTTTTCTTTCTTTTTCTTCTTTTTCTTCACCGTGATGAGTTCAGAGAAGGGGCATCTTTACCGCCCAGACTTTCACGCCCCTGACTGCAATCGTGTAAAAATAAACGTCAGAGTCTCCCCCTCCCCCCTCCAAATCCCCTTCCCTACCCTCCGCTATGCCTTCTTCCTTGTAAAAATTTTTGAACATCCAAAATTGCTACCTCCGTGTGACTGACTCTCCCCTCCTCAGTTAATTATGATTTCGAAATTTGTAGTTGCTGTTTACAAGCGTGTTATGTGGCTATTGTGTGATTGTAAGTTCCCTCACAGCTTGCCTTCCTCACAGTCTGCTTGAGAACAAATACAAAAACAAAAAAACAGAAAGAAGAAGGCAACTGTTGATTGCCGTGCTGCCGCTGGTAAGGATTTTCCCCTACGGGTATGGGAAAACGAGTGTATGAAAAGCCATTTACCCCAACGTGCTTTTTGTAAGTCGTTGAGAACAGTCGCGAAATATAGTGTAAAGTGATAAAAGCATGCCTGGTTTTCTTCTTTTCTTTACAGAAAAAAAATTATAGGATTTTCTCCACTACAACTGCGTCAATATCATACGTGCTTCAACATCATACGTAGGGATATGTAGGTAAAAAAAAAAATCACTTTAGCTGTAAGGGAGAAGCACATGGCTGGAGTGGCAACACAGGTTGACTAACTGAGTAAAACTCCCGTGAAAAAACCGGGCTGTGAAGGAGACATTGATAGTGTTCTCTAAGGCCTAATTTGATGACTTGAACACATTTTAGGCTTACCTAAACCTTAGAATGATCTAACGGTTTAGGCTAGCAAAGCTGAGGGTATGCTGTCTGTACAGCTTGGCCAGATCTCTGGCAGCAAGGAAGGCGATGGCAGCAATGCTGAATGAGGACATAGAAAGATTGGGACGTTTACCAGTATGTATAGAAGGTCTAGTTCAGCCTGTACACAATGCTGACTAATGACCCATAAAGGACATCGGTTTTTCTCCAGGGGTTTTGTATGAAGACGATAGAGATGGTGAAGATATTTTCAGATGGCGAGATTTTCCTGAAAGTTTGTCAGCGCATACACCAGGATCCTGCAACAGCTGTGAAGGTGAGTAATTTGTTTTAATTTGCAACCTTGTCTGTGTTCTTTCCTTCCTGCTTTATTTAGTACTGCATTGCAGGCTACACATAGGGCAGACCAATCAGATTAGACTAGGACTAGTTTCAATTCGAAATTCCGCCTACAAAGTGCAATCTAGGTACAGATCCACTTTCGTTAATCTTGCGGGGAACATGTGCTACAATACCTTGTATATAATGAGAGTTATAAGTTTTGTAACTAGGCTAATTCCCGCTCAGAAAACTCACACTATTACTACCCCAGCAGATTGGATCAAACTAGGTCTTTGTCAACTTCCAAAGAAGCAAACAGTGTCACTGCCAATTATAAGCGCTGAGGATTAGCATTCTGAACTATCTTTCATTGTTTAAAGCCATGTACTCATTTTAAGGGAGAGTTTTCAAGGTTTCAAAGGTTTTATTAGGTCATAGGCCAACATGATGCATTACAATACAATATTACATGCGTACAATCCAGAGTAACCCAAGGAAAATATGAACGAAATTAAAGGGAGGAAACACTTTCCCAAGCCATTACATGGGGCAAGATTTCCGCAGGCAACAATCCCTTAGGGTTAGGGGTAAATAATCCAAATGTGATTCATCATGTCCCATCAAAATAGTCCCTCTTTAGTATGTTCTTATTTCGGGGACTGTTGCCTGCGGAAATCTTTCCTTACATGGGAACCTATGAGATGAAAAACAAATTGGGAGGGCGGCGGGNGGGGGGGGGGGGGGGATAAATTCTAGTAAGAGGAAAATTTAACATGTCGTTTTATGAAATAACGGGTTCCACCTCTTGGCACTATTTTCACCAGGGGCTGGGTATGAAGACGACGCCGATGGTGAAGCTGTTCAGACGACGAGACTTTCCTGAAAGTGCGACAGCGTACACACCAGGACCCTGCAACAGCTGTGAAGATGAGTAGTTTGTTTTCATTTGTGTCCTTGTCCGTATCATTTCCCCTCTGTTTTATTTAGGTATGAAGATGCCAATGTATTTTTCACTGTTGGCTATATTAGGTTTTACACCCCTCACTAACTTATCCTGGGGTGCCGTGTCAAAATACTTTCCAAACATGTTGTTTAGCTCTTCGTTCAAATTTTGACACAAAGAAAAATGTACCTGAACCAGTTAGATTTTGAGAACTTAGGCAGTGAAGCAGACAACCTAATATTTTAGGCCTTTTCACTCAGTAAACAGGGTAACCTTACCCACCTAGCAACAACCACAAAGTTTATACTTGAGTGACTAAACCTCATCTATTCTGAGTCTACACATACATTTGCACCTATCGAAGCCTTTGAAATTAAAATCCAACCCCCTCCCCCCNTTTGAAATTAAAATCCAACCCCCCCCCCCCCCCCTCCCCATGGCCAATTTTCCGATTTTATAGGGACTATTTAAACTTGCAGATTTTTATGCCAAGTGCTATTGGCATCTTCATACCTTTAGTATTGCCTTGCAGGCTACATAAAGGGCAGACCTATCAGATTAGAATAGGACTAGTTTAATTTCGAAACGTTAGAGAGGAATTCCGAATGAGATGCATGTGATGCTCCTGTCTCGATGGGCGTTAGGGTAGGTTAAGGATAGGGTTATGGTTAAGAGGTAGGGTTGGAAGTAAAGTTTGGGTTTATTAGAAAGTATAAGTTCTAGTTAAGGGTGTGAGTCTCATTCGAAATTCCTTCCATATATTCATGTTCGGAAGGATTTCCATCTGTGTGCCATCGTACAGCATGCTCTTGACCCGTACAAGTAAACACACTAAAAATAATTTTTATAGAGCTGATAATATTAGACAGAGGAGCTTGTGGGGGATATACAAAGACAAAAAAAGTGGTTGTTTTCAGATCTTGCAATCTTGTTTTTTCCTGCATGTTGTAAGATGGTCCACATATGGAAATCCTCTCAGATGGGAATGTTCTGTCTTCGTGCGTGAGTTATCCTTTCTCGTAGCTTTTTGCTGGTTCCGAGAGAGCAACCATATCCAGCGTTGATTAACTGATGAAAAGAGGCACCAAGCGAACATTTTAATTTTTCGCATCCTACAAAATTGTGATTTGGTGGTATCGGTGTTTTTCCGTAAAACGACAGAAGGATGCCCTAAGTTGTGAACTTTATTTTTGTTGTTGTTGTTGTTGTTGTTGTTGTTGTTGTTGTTGTTGTTGTTGTTGTTGTTTGAGCAGAGGCAAGAGTCTACAAAGGCTAAGGAACAGGGCTTTGGAAATATGATGTAATGGATACTCATTTTTCTACTGGGTCTATCAGTATTTTTTCGTCGGCACCTACTCTTTTTTTTTGTTTCTTTCCTTCCATTTCCTCCCTCCAACCCTACCTCCTTCCCTCTCTCTCTCGTCTCTCTCTCTCTATCCCCTCTCTCTCTCGTCTCTCTCTCTCTCTATCCCCTCTCTCTCTCGTCTCTCTTTCTCTCTCTCACTCTCCCCCCTCTCTCTCTCTCACTCTCTCCCCGAATTCATATTAAAGCATGTAAACAGTAAGCGACAAACAGGGCATGGACAGCCGTTGGACACACAGACGTGCAGACAGTGGATGGCTCGCTGGAAATGGGCCCCCAATTCTCCAATTTACTTACTAATTATTTAACCCTCTCCTAACCAGTCTGATGTAGGAATGATTTTCGTATTTTTAAGGTATCCCAACTTCTACAAATAGAGGGGTTTTGAGNNNGGGGGGGGGGGGTGAATGTAGTCTATATTGGGGATTAAATTCAACACTTATTAATTTTTATGCCAGAAAGAAGTTGACTTACACACTACTTAATAGTAAGTTAGGTTGGGATCGCGGTTTCATATACTGTCATTTGAAATAGGATTAGGGATGGTTTTCGTGGCAGAGTATGGGTTAGGGTGCCTAACTTAGGGATTGTAATAAAAGGTGTGGTCGGGATTGTTAGAATCAGAAATATAGAACTTATTTGGGAAAGATTTCCGCAGGCAACAACCCCCGAAATAAGAATATACTAAAGAGGGATTATTTTGATGGGACAGAATGAATTTCATTTTTATTATTTACCCCTAACCCTAACCCTAACCCTACCCTTACCCCTAACCCTACCCTTACCCCTAACCCTACCTCTAACCCTAATGGGTTGTTGCCTCTGGAAATCTTGCCCTTATTTGGTCTAACTTGGTTGATAGCAAATACGGAAATCATTCCTAACTCTCATCTCTAACTAACGTTTTGAATTTTAAGTGTAATTTTCTTAACCCTCTGTCAAAGGAAAAAAAGTTCTTTATGCGCTCAAAAGATTCGCAAAACGCATCATTGCTGATTGTGATATTAAGCTGTGGGCAGGAAAAGGGACAAGTGCTTTTGGATTGGCGTTAAATTTTGAGTGAAGCGATAAGGGCAAAGCAGATGGGTATAGTTTACTGTGCTCACATAAAGAACTTTTTCTTCCCTACTTACTTTGTTGCTAACTATGTTTTCGAGGCTAACCCTAACCGTTGTTGGTGTTAAAAGGGGGCCCTGACTCCGGTGACCCGTCCTCAGAGGAGACAGATGGTCTGGTGGGGACAGGGGCGTGGAACTGCCATGCTCGAGAGTCTGAGGCTAGTAGATGACAGCTCGTCTACCAGCAGCAACCGCCACACTTTGGAATGGAGGAGAGAAACGCCAGCCATCAACTCATGGCTACCCATAAGGGTGGTATCATGCCAGATCTTCCTCATTTCGACGTGTGAGGATCTTGGGATGCAGCAGGTAACTGGATCAGGTCTGGAACTCTCTCCTGGTAGTCTTGGTGGTGTTTATGCTTTGTACAATGCTGGTCACACGCTCCAAGTAGAAGTTGTTGGGTTGGCAATGGGGGAGCATCTCAACACTCTTATTTTGTGGAGGCCGGCATCTGATGTCATATTATGCTCTTTATAATGATAATAATAATTTTAACCATTACCATGATGTATTAGAGCCAATGTGGCCACCAGTGATAGGCATCGTGCGTTTATTAGTAGGGGACAAAAGAATGAAAACACGATGTCATGCGATGATCAGTAGGGTTCCGGGACCGAAATACACAGCTATCGTACGATGATTGCTATTAAGGTTAACAATACCGGACATAGCACTAGTCTTCTGACCTCGCAAGGACTCTGTCAAGGGATAAGGCGTCCCTTGTAATTACTGCTTGTAAAAAAAAAGAAGAAAAAGAAAGCTTCCTTGATTACGTTTGTTTATATGAATCAGCCGAAGTCTTAATTCTGAACTCGCGTTTTCGTATACAAGCCCAGCCTCGTACCTTAATAATGATGTCTAAACTTCCTGTGCATTATTCTGTTATAATCAACACTTCTTTGTACGAAATATCTGCAGGAGAGACCACGGTCGTCACATGTTAAGCATATTATTGTTTATTCCAATTCAAGGGAGACTCCATTACAGTGACGGACCGGAAGCTTGGGATTTTATGAGCAGAGGGAAGCTGACTTTCGCGTAGAGAACGCTCGAAGGGCCAAGTTATATTTTAATAAGAATGTTAAGGGAAAGAGGCATTGTGACTTTAAATAAGATTCCTGAATTTATTTCGGATGTTTATTTAGCAAAGCATTATTCCTCAGCATGTAATAATATAGTGGAACCTCGGTATTAAGTACTCTTGTAATAAATATACTGTGTTGTTAAGTACGAATTTCACATGCACGGATTTAGTATTATACTATCATTTCATTATGCGGGTGAACTCTATATTGAGTACACTGCAGTAATAAGCATACTTTCATTCTGTAACAAAGGCACACTTTATAGAGAAGTTCAGCTGTATATAACCTAGGATGACAATGCGTGGGTTACAAAGAGATTCTCTTACAGTCATAAATCAGAAATTAAGGAGAGCAAATGAGTTTCAGATATCCAAAAGTTGATGTTGTCTGTCCAAAGACGAGATGGTATGGACTATGAGTAAAGTTTTTATACTGTGCTGACCAGTGTCACGCGATGCATAACAAAGATGACAACAAAAGTGTATAATATAACCAAACATCCTTACTCTTGTGTTGCTGGACGCTGTTCCGACAACTAAGGTTTGAGAAAAGTTGTGCACCCAAACAACATGTAAGCTTTATTTACCTAGACAAAGGTCCTTGAGTCTAAATCAGTGTCTTTGATGATAGTCCACAATGTATTTCAGCTACTCGTAGTATGTGTTGCCTCATCGCTGCTGTTCCGACAACTGGAGTTTGGAAAAAAGTTGTGCATACAAAAATCTTGTGAGCTCGTTCACTGGGGCAAAGGTCCATTATTATGCCGAAATCAACATCTTTGATGAAAAGTGCACAATATATTCCAGCCATCCGTATTCTGTGCTGCTGGACGAAGGTCTGGCAGTTGGAGTATGAGAAAAGTTGTGCACAAGAGCAGCATGTAAGCTTATACCAGAGCATAATATTTGATGAACAAGTGCACAATATATTCCAGCCGTGCGTATTCTGTGTTGTTGGATGAAGGTCTGGCAGTCGGGGTATGTGAAAAGTTGTGCGTACGAGCAGCATGTAAGCTTATTTTTCAAGGCAAAGGTCCTTTGATGACAGTGCACAATATATTCTAGTCTTCTGTGCTCTGTGCTGTTGGGCGATGGTCAGGCACCTAGAGAATGAGAAAAGTTGTGCATACTAATAATATAGTGCTTGCGGACATGAACGCACAGAATCTGAATGTCCATTCCTGTCAACTCTTATAGACTGGGTGGGATGCTACAATTGTCTAGAACTAAGTTGTGCTCGCATGAAGTGCATCCCGATTATATTAGGAGAGAGGATTGTGTGCCCGGCATGTTATATTATTTTGTTGCAGGTGGTAGATGACAAAATAATGCCATTAGTAATTCCATAATGCGATTAATGTGAACAGCTTCCGTAGGCAAAGACTTTGCGCCACCGCGCACTAATAAATAGGACGAACTGGGTCCGATCATTATCGTCACGAAATGTCTGCTCCTATCTCGTCGTTGCATTGCGTCTCGTCAGTTCAGGAATGTGGTTAAATCTCAAAATAATATTCTGTCTTCTTTTAAATTAACTATACAATGTCAAGCTTTCGACCTTCGTATCAAGAAGTAAAACGGCAAAATTTCCTAGCCAGTGGCACATAATATTTGGAACAGATGTACAGTATAGTGTTATAGTTTGTCTCTACGTGAGACAAATAGGCAAATCCTCCCGGCTCCTACCCCTCCCCTTCCGATAACAAAAAACACAAAATGAAAATTTAATTTCAGAATGATTACACTGTTTTGTTCACGTTACTTTACATCAGGATGACATAGGTCTCATGGGATCACGTGTTGGCTGCCACTTTAGTGCTAAGATATAATTTGATTTGCTTTCCTCAATTACCATTCTAATTCACTTTTACTTGGAGCTTATGGTCCGCATTGTGCTGGGCGCAAACACCACTGAGCACCTGGAGAGTGTTCTAGACCTGGTCCAGCCTGTTGTATCTAAGGTCCTCACACGGCGGAGTGCAGGACGGTCTGATAGGGTACCATCCATGAGGGTAGTATGGGCTTGATGGGCTGGCTTTCTACTCGCTCTTTTCCAAGTGTGGGTGTGTTTGTGACTGGGTAGAGAGGCTACATCTCTGGTTTCGGGCTTCGAGTGTATCAGTACTACTTCCTTTACCTGCTGGTCTGTTAGTCAGACTCACTGTCTGTTTGTTTGCGTGTTTGACTCCTCGTCTATCCCATCTCGTCGTCTCTATATTTTTCCGAAAACAGTGTATAAAAGATGTCGAAGTAAAATTAAGAAACAAGGTAAGAAGAATGGACAGGTAGTTATAACTTTACAACATATCAACGCAATACGTTGTGTTGTACTTTTGTACAGCTTAAACTACTTTTTCATTCTCTTATCAACGTTTCCATAATACTAGTTTTCTTGTAGAGTACATTTTTTTCTTTCTAGTCACGACGTGTTAGATTTATTATCGTTTTCGTCCCATCCTGTTTTCCTCAGATCTATAGCTCACTAAGTCTTGTCTCTGCTGCTGCTGCTGCTGCTGCTGCTGCTGCTGCTGCTGCTGTTTCTGATGCTGTGCTCTGTTTACTTTTCCTTCTCTCTGACAACAGTAAGACCTCACGACCTCGACCATCAGATATTCTAAAAACCCTACTTTACTTTTCAGCGGTTCCCCCTTTGCAGTCATTTTTTCCCCTCTCCTCTTGCTACTTACAAGCATTTTCACCCAGTTTTCCTCACTCTTCTGTGTCAGTATATACTTTCCTCACTTTCCTTCCTTCTCTTCTGCTATGCCTCTCACTCATCACTTTTGATATTCGTGTTCCGTTCTCTTCCCCGTTCAGTTCCTTTTTCTCCTGCGCCTCCCTTCTATACTTATTCCGTATCCCATCCTTCATCCACCCATCCCTATTTCTCTCCCTCCCCTCTGATCAAACCCTCCTCTTCCCCCACGCCCCTCTTTACATTTTTCGACTGTCCGATCTTGCTCTCTCCTATGCTTTTTTATCCCCTCCCCCATATCCCAATCTCTTCCTAGACATTTGTGTCTTCCTCTTGTTCCTTTCCTCTACTTTTGCTTTTCTCCTCTTTTTGTGCTCTCTCTCGCTGCTTCCTTCACCCCTGCTCCCACGTATCCCATGCATCCTCCCCCAATCAATGAGCAGTGGCCGTATGCATAATCCATACGTGAAGTAACGTATTGCGTTAACTACGATGAACACTCTTGATGTTTTGGGAGTTTCCTGTGGTTACCGCCGTGCGTTAAGGTTACAGACCTGTAATGGGATTGGACCCTTTTTCCCTCTTTGGGCTTTATTAACATTCTGAGCTGCCCTCTGAACCCAAAGTTTTAGCTTTCACCCAGACCCATACCAGATTGAAGCTCATTATGTGGCCCAAATTTTAAGATATACCCAACTCTAGCAAGCCCATTGAAATTTTGAGCTTGGTTGCTATTTGTAAACAGAGTCTACATTTTTCACTGGTCAACGCCAAACAACCTCTTCCGCCTTAGCCCTGGGCTTGACCTGCCAGTTCCAGCCCAGGGCTAAATAGTGCCTGGTAAAATAAAGTAAAATAGACACAGTTTCCCAAGATATCAAAATTTTCTTCCTGGAGCCCATATTACTGGAAGCAGGGCATGCCAAAAGAGGGAAAAGCATTTTGTATATGGTCACAGTTCTTCGCTAACGCTAACTGTGTAGTCTATAAAGAATATCAATCCGTAGTTAATAGCCCTGACAATGTTATCATTATATTGTCATTAATTAGTCTCTTAGTTATCTATTCTTTGCAGAGTGAAGGCACAAAATACACCCCAGATTCTGCCTATCTCCCGTGGAGGGTTGGCCCCCAAGTGCTCAAATAATGAGGATTGTTTTGTGAGTCAGTGTATCTGATAAAGTGCCTTTCTAAAACATGGTCGTGTGAGATGTCAATGATATTTGTCGCTGGGATAAAGGCTTAGTTTTAAAGGAGTCCAACTTTCATCATAGGCTTTCATTACATTGCTGCCTTTACCACAAAATTTCACTGCGCTGATGTCTTAATAGGTGTCTTCATCTCAAAAAGTCCACTGCACAGATGCCTTCTAGCAAATCCCCTGCACGTTATTTCATCATGAATTCCATCGCAGCAGTGCCTTCATCACAAATCTCCTTCATAAAATTTATTATACGCTGGTGTCTTAATCTCAAAAACTCCTCTGCATTGCTGCATACATGTCAAAATATCACTGCATTATTGTCTTCATCGCAAATTTCCACCATACTGGTGTCTGAATTACAAAATTCTATCACTAGTGTAATCATCACAAATTTTCACTGCACTTATTATATGTATTGCAATATTCCATAACAGTGATATCTTCATCGAAAATTTCTACCGCCTTCTTCGCAAAGTTTCATCACATTGGTGTTTTTATCGCAAAATCACATCTCAATGGTGCCTTTAGCAGAGAATTTCATCATACCGATGTCTTCTTCGCAAAATTCCTTTCTACTGGTACTTTCTTCACAGACTCCACTGCACCGGTGTCATCATCACAAACCTCAGTGAAATGGTGTCTTCATCATGGATGTCAAATGAAACTGGTGTCTTTTATCAAAGTTCTCCACTGCACTCGTGTGTTCATCACCGGCCTCCAACGAACTGATGCATTCACCACATTTACTATATAACGGACCACAAACATGTACGCTGACTGGTGTCTTTATCAAAGTCCTCCACGGCACTCGTGTCTCCATCACCGGCCTCCAACGATCTGATGCATTCACCACATTTACTATATAACGGACCACAAACATGTACGCTGACTGGTGTCTTTATCAAAGTCCTCCACGGCACTCGTGTCTCCATCACCGGCCTCCAACGAACTGATGCATTCACCACAAACATGTACGCTGGTGTCTTCATCACAGATGTTGCTGAGCAAAGTCTTCAATCACACGCTTGCCATAAGCCTGTGTAAAGTTATGTGTCTCGAAGGAACTTAAATTAGGTAAATTTATTTCCTTTTTTTTTTCGGTTGGCTATTACAGGTTACCATCTTAATAGATCAGAGTTTTCTTTGTTGGG
>JAWQUT010000748.1:235064-248623 GCA_033807755.1 Ellobium chinense
GGGGGGGAGCGCTATGTTTTAAATGGTTGTAAAGACAGTAAGGATGACCACTACTATACAGTGCCTGTTAAATCTGGAGATTGCATTTATTTCTCCCTCTCAGTGGTATTGTAAGGTCCTCTCATCCCAGAATGCCAGAGGTTTTCAGTCAGAGAATATAATATAACATACCAGCGGCACCGTGGCGGGACTATGGTTTTATGATTATCATAAAGACAGTAATTTCCTGCACTCCAAAGTTTGCGTGACTTGAGAAAGATTTAAAAGCCCCCCAAACATTTACAACTTCAAATTTATGACGGAAATAGGACCTGGAGGAACCTATGATAATATAGGTCATAGGATGACTATGCAATCCAACCTAAGTTTAGGTCAAATGAAATCAACAAGAGGCGATTGTGTTTTTGTTGGTTTTTTTTTTTATTTGTTATTTTATAATTACGGGTAATTTTTATTGTCAACGAAAGTTAAGTTTTATCTGGTGTCAAGAGCTTTCCACTACGGCAGATTTCAGTTTCAGTCCGCGTTTGCCTCTGGCGCTTTGCTGTTTCTCAGACGCCCTGACTTTTGTTGGGATCTGTAGGAGTACGTTTTAGTTGCTGCGCTTTAGCCCCGGGGAAGNTCTAGACATTAATTAGAAATTCGGCATTTTTTGTGGTACACCAGAAATCGGAACTCGGCAAAGCGGTTTTAAATTGTTCAATATAACTTTTTTTCAGTGTTACTGTGTCGCGGGAAAATGTGGTAAGAATTAACGGTGGTAGACTATGTAAGCTGATTATCGTGACAAAGATAAAATAACTATAGCAAATGTCAGCGCATTATTTTCTAGGTATCTTGGCTGGCTTAGAGACTGTTACTTCTGTTGTTTAGAATCTCAACGGTACTGCCCAAAGAATAAAAGGCCCGCCAATTCGCGCACATGTGATAACCAAACAAATTAGCCCATGGTAACAGCTGGTCTACTTCGCTCCTCCTATTCACGATGGTAATCCCGTTCGCAGAATGGAGAATTCGTCTAGTTCTGTTCTAGTTCTCCATATTTACCAGCTTAGATTTGGTCACATCGTGGAAATTATGATTCCATTCCTAAGTTATTTATTCAGTCTGTTAAATTCCATCATTTCATTACAGTCCATGGGACAGAAAAATGGTGGAGCTTTTGCCTGTTTGGCTCCAGTGACTCGACGACTCTGGTCATCTTCCTCAATGAAATTCAACATCTCCAGAAGTGTGAACTGCAACTTGTGAACACCACCATTATATATTTAAACACAAAGGTAAGTTTAGACTACTTCATCATCACTTTCTCTCTTTCTCTCTATCTCTCTCTCTCTTTTTCTTTCTCTCTCTCTCTCTCTCTCTCTCTCTCTCTCTCTCTCTCTCTCTCTCTCTTCCTTCCTCTGATGTGCAGACCTATTTGTCTTGGTGCTAAGGGTTTTAAGTCTCTTACAAAACGCTATGTCCTCTTCCTCTTTCTCTCCTTTTCATTTCTCTCTTTCTCTCTTTCTTTCTTTCTTTCTTTCTTTCTTTCTCTCTTTCTTTCTTTCTTTCTTTCTTTCTTTCTTTCTTTCTTTCTTTCTTTCTTTCTTTCTCTCTCTCTTTCGTTCGCTCTCTCGCTTGCTGTCTCTTTTTTCCCCTCTCTCCCTCTGGTTTGCAAACCTATTTCTCTTATTTTTGTGTATATTTCATGTCTTCACTGTCCTTGTAATGATTCCTCTAACAACATCTTTGGATGGCCATCTTTAACAGTTTTGGACTGCCTACCAAATCATGCATGGTAAACTAAGGGCGCGAACCCCTCGCTTCCAACACGTTACGACACGTCATGACAAGTCAAAACTTTACCCCTTTGCACGATGATGCCAAATGCTGGAGGACGTTGTCCGATCAACAATGATTAAGAGAGGCCATAAAAACTAAAGCCCCGCGAATTGATGTGACGTTCAGGTCTATTGGTTTTTTTTCCTATATTATTATTCTCCCTATAAATGAATTGCAGAATTGCTGAAAGCCCAGAATTTTTTCTCCACTTTTAGCCCAGGGGGTTTAAAGTACTACTCTTGCCTCGTGTTTTAATGGAAAAAAAAAGAGTCAACGCCGAAAATTTTTTGCTAATTTATTTTGAAAAAAAAGTCACCGGTTTTTCTCATCTGTTCCCCAAATTTCTATTAGGCCAGTTCTGACTGCTTGCAATTCCTACGCCCACCATACTTTTTTTTTCATACTTATCGGGCTCAAGCTGTGCCTGAAAATGTTTAATTGGATGCTTTTCCTAGATCACAGGTCTTTTCGCAGATTTTTACACCATGACATTGCCTGGCATGGCCCAAGAAAGGGGGGAGGGGGGAGGGGGGGTATATATAAGCGGATTAACCGGGTTGTACAAAATGAGTGATTTGTCCTTCTAGTAGGTTCCAAGAACCTGCAGGATCATCAGAGTTCCCGCCCTACATATTATGACTGCAATAATACCACATAGTACGTATTTGTTGTCATTGTTCTTTGGTGTAACCGTGCGGGCGCCCGAAAAAATAAGGTGCTTTTCGACACTATTGAAGTCCATAAAATAGTCAAAACGTATAATCGAATCGAATTTTTCGAATATGAGGTTTCAGTGTATTTTTAAAGTTTTATTTATGTACCATCTCTGTTGCAAAAAAAAAAAATATTACGCAAGATGGAAAGAGGCCTTTAAATTGACTCGAACTCGGATCATAATACATTATTTCACGAACATGTGATTGGAAGGCGTATGTCACGTGATCGATTTTCACAGGTATGGTCCTATTATTTTCTGTGAATTCACTGCACATTAGGTTTGAAGTTTTCATAATGTTATATTTCCTCATGGAGGTATGACCAGTCTTCGGTCTGAAAAACGCATATAATCAATATTGTCAGTCTTGGTGTATATCTTAAATATCTAAGCTGAAACTTGAACGGTGTTTTCCTCAAAACCATGGTTGTGTCACTTTCTGTCTTTGAAATGACATAACTTTTCTAAGTTAAGGAAATAAATTTTGCACCAAAAGAAAGTGCTTTCTCCAACCTGTTTGGTGATACCAGTATCCCAATACTGTCAAAACGCGAACTTTTCCACCAACTCAAAAACTCTAAATTATCATTATATCTAAATTTTATTTCTTTTCTTTCCATGTATTAGATACGATTCACGATCACATGTTGAAGGAGAATGGTCAAACCCTAACGATATCATCAACAGCAAGGTATCACGCTATGGTTGGAAGGTCTGTGGCCAGATTCTGACTTTCTACTGAGCTGCAAGGATGTCTGTAGGATCGAGGTCAACAGGAAGCAGCAAACAGTGAACGCCTTTACAGTGTCTGGTCAGCACGTGTAACATCCACAACCAATGACTTCAAGTGCTTCAGTTACCTTTGATTCTACGGTTCCAGACTAGGCTAATGTAGATTTTTAGAATGCTTGCGGAAGTAAAAAGATGATGTCGGTCTTGAGCGAAGAATAGACAGTTATAACTATACATTGTGGCTTCGAATTCCATGTACTTGAAACATAGGCATTCTTTTATATCACCTAATGAGAGTCGTTGAACACATTCATTTGCTCAACACCATTAGATCTCTGCTCAAGATATCATTTACTTGTTGTTGTAAGGCAACAAAAATGTATACTTTTACTTTAGACTCGCAAATTTAGACGGCAACAGATCTCTAGAGAAATAGGGAAGGTTACTACCAAATTGCACCAGAAACTGTTCATTCATAGCACTACTAAAATAATGTAGGCTTATGCCTTTCAATCTCTCCGATTATTCTTTGATGTCTTTGATTATTCGGTTTGGTCTGGGATTGAGTTGGTTATTGTTTTAAGACACGGGGTATTTTAGCTGGAAGCCAGACTACTCCGTAAAGAGTATTTTTACTGGGCAGTCCAACGTTACGATTTTTTTACATATGATCAAACCCAGAGACATCCTTCCCATCATTTACGAAAAAAAAAAATTGTTTGACTCCTTCATGTGGAGGGTGAATCTCTCTTCAGAATGTAAGTCAGCGAGATAATTCACGGAACTAGGGAATAGGTTGTCGATATGAATGGATGCAAACCTTGCCGGTAAATAGGGGAAAAATCTCGGAAAAATATTTGTCTCCGTTAAAGAATATAATCCAGCTAGGATTCCCCGCAAGATTTATACTGGCTGCCTATCCTGTGTATTCACTCCAAAACTTTAGTATGAGCTTGAAATTCACAAATGCTCCACACACTTGATATCAAGACCTGGTGCCTTCGGAATTTAGGTTTGTGAGATGTGTGTATTATACATGGATTCCAATGCCTGACTGAATTTTCGCAATAAAATTGATTGACGAGTGCAACAGGGTGGGGTGAGGAAGGCTGAGAAATGGAATGGTTAGTTGAAGACTACCCATGTTGATAACTGGGCCATTTTCCTGAAATGTTGTTTTCCTTGAATCCTTTAGGTGGTGCTTCAGATTTTCAAGTACACTCCATGTTTTTTTTTTTTTTAAATTTTGTATCCACTGTAAATTTAAAAAAAAAAATAGATATGTTTCAGGGTTTTATGTAACAAACTTCAACCAAAGTGTTCCCAAAGGTATTTAATCTTATCATGCGAAAGTCTGCACCTCACATCTAGCCGAGAAAGGTAAATCAACCCGTTGAAATTAGTATGCATAAAGGGCGCCAATGCGACCACTGCTGGCTAGCATCGGTAACTTACGATAATGGTATGGGTATAGGCTACTTCATTCTTTGACACTATTGGACTTATCCTTTAATTGACATCATTTTGAAAGTGTTGGAAACTTGTGTTCATCATGTCAAAGTGCAAACCTATGTAGCTGATAGAAGGCTTTTTTGCTCAGATTGTGCTTCGAGAGTTACCGTTGGTTGCATTTGAGGAAAATGACCCACTAAAACATCTTTCGATGGGGCAGTTGTTGATGACTGGTGTGGTTTTTAGGGGTTGTTTGTTGTTCTTCCTCCTTTGGTTGTGTGACTGATTTGTTTGTTAGATAGAATGAAAAAAATAATATCCTACCTAAAAAAAAGTCTTGCAACCAGTCAAAATTAGACTTAAGTCGCTGTCAAGTTTGAAGACGCCGTTTTGCTTATAAATGTCTACTAAGCTGCTTCAAATGTATGTATCTAACATTGCTAACTAGCTACTAATGATATCAAAAGTGTTTTGTATAGAAGTCGTTTTGCCCTCAATTCCTGCAACAAACAACATTTCGATATTGGCTGGCTCAAATCACCTTCAGACTCAGAGCCTGATATCTAGTTTCTAGTTCAGCGACATAACCCTTATTTTGACCTGTTGCAAAACGTGCTTTTGCCCTGCTTAGTCCAACAAGTGAAAACATTTACTTTATAGAAGCGTTCTGACTATTCCAGCAACTAAGAATTCCGCTAGCACATCGTCGTTGTTGACAATAAACGTCTGTTCCACATAAATGAAACCGGGAAAAAGACGGATAGTGTTCCAGCTTTTCCTAGGCATGACCAAAGATACCTTCTATGTAATGTCTTGCAGCCAGTCAAAATGAGGTTTGTGTCGCTAAAATACCAGGCTTTGAAGGCGAATAGAGTCTACTGGTGTCACGCTTTTGTTTGTCTCGTGGAATTTGAGGGTTAGGTCATTTCTATTCACATAAACATTGATTTTATGGGTATATGGTGAGTACTTGTGAATAAATTTTAGTAATTGTGAGGTATATGTGACGAATAATTATATATTATAATGTCGTTCTCCAGTCGCGATGTTTCTCGTATTTTTTTATCCATTGCATTATGTGGTCCTTGCCACTCCCAGCAATTACATCTAAGGCCAGAGTAAAGCTAAGTCAAGTCTTTTCTCACAAACCAAGAGTACACACTTATGTCATATTATAAGTGAGGGAATTTAGCCAAAGAGCGACTTAAGCATCATTTCGACTGGTTGTAAGTATGCTCTTAAAAATCAGAGCTTCTTCAAAGTTGCCATCAAATATAGCTGAAAATTCTGAACAAAATGATACAAAAACATTACATTTCAACCTATTTGTGAAATACGACCTTGTGCCTGTACACATACAGTACGTCATATCAAAAGACCACATTGAGCTCTTTACTAACTTGGTACAGAAGGTCTCTTTTGTCAAGGAAATAGAAAGGCGTGCTCTATATTTCCTTTATTTATTATGTCTTGAAAGAAAAGAGATGCAATAGGCCTACTAAAGCTCGCTGCTGAAGAAGATCGAAAGCAACTGGCCATAGTTAACGAAAGTTTTGGACCAAGGGTCTAGAGACTACTCTTTTGTTAATTAACATAACCGTACATAGGTGACTGGATAATGCCGGTCCATTCCATCTGTAGGAAATATCTAGGGCGAGTTGCTGTCAAGCTTATAATATCATGCGGACGCTTCGAACTGCCCACTGCCCAGATCAATAGTTCCATTTCACTGCTTGTGCGACTCATACCTATTTTCCTTGTTAATCGTTAATGTTAAGGTGATACCATAACAAAATAGGTCATTTTGCTCTGAAGAGCTTTTTAGGAATATGTCAGACAGAGTCATGGTAATAAGCAGCGTGAAGAATAACAATTAATCCATTCTTTTCGAAGTCGTGTTTCAATTTTCCGTTTGTAATGCAGGTAAGGGAAAGAACTATTGAAATAAATTCTGAAACCAATAGTATGCGGTTTAACGTTGATGGGTTATCTCCCATATACTTTTGAAGCTCACTAGACACTGAGACTAGATCTAGTTGCAAGGCTATGCTAAAACCTCACGTTCTCGAATTTTATGGGGCAGGCTGCATCAACCCTTAGAGATAACGTCACAGGTTTAGGCGCTGTCTTGTTTAGTGACTTTAACGACATATCGGTCATGCAGTTTTGTCGTATCATTATTTGAGAAGTAAGGAAGGAGGGCAAGATGTAGAGGTCGGGGGNGGGGGGGGGGGGGGGGGGGGGAGTGGTAGAGAACAGGAGGAAATAATCATTTAATTCTGCCAAGAACTCTCGGAGTGTTATACTAAGAATATTCTCGGATACTAATAACTGTAGGGCACATCATATATCTCACATAAAGATGTGCTTTGTGTACCGCGCACCTGACACTTTTCTTAAGGGTCATTTATAGGTACTTTCGATCTCGGATTCCATTAGTTATTATGTTTTCATTTTAAATGAGGCTATTACAAGTCCTTGATTTACCAGATCTCAGTCAAGATCAGCAGCTAAATGAGTTCTCAATTTAGGATTTTTTTTTTTTGTTATGCTGTTAGATCTCATTACAGAAAATCCAGCATGGAGAAAGTAAAAGATGACTTCTTCTTGATTCTTCATGGGGTCATGTGGTTTAGTAGACATTGGGATTCGGAAATTCCTTGCAAGTGGCGTAAGCAATCTCGGTCAATGTTGTTTTCGCTGTTGGCTATATTAGGTCTTACACCTCTCATTAACTTATCCAGGGGGTCCCATGCCAAAATACTTTTCAAAAATGTTGTTTAGCTCTTCCTCCAAATTTTGACACAAAGAAAAATGCGCCTAAACCAATTAGATTTGGAGAACTCAGGCAGTGAAGCAGGCTACCTAATAATTTAAGCCTTTTCACTCAGTAAGCATGATAACCTTACCCACTTAGGAACAACCACAAATGTCATAGTTAAGTGGCTAAACCATACCTATTCTGAGTCTACAAATGTATTTGCACCTATCTAAGCCTTTAAAATTAAAATTCAACCCTTTTCCCCCCTCCCCATCGCCAGTTTTATGATTTTATAGGAACTATTTAAAATTGTATACTTTTATGCCAGGTGCTGTTGGCATCTATTCTTCCTACTTGAGGAAAGTTTAGAAGTGACAGATCACAAAATAGTCACAGCAAGCATCAATGGGACACGGAAGGAGGCAAGACCCGCCTATCGGAAATTCAACAATACACTTCTGGAAAATAACACTTACACTCAAACCATTAAACACTTTTAAATACAACACCGAACATATACCAGAGGAATCTGAGGGGAAATTCAAATCCAACCCCTTTCCCTTGTCCCCATGACCAGTTTTCTAATTTTATGGGGACTATTTAAAATTGCATATTTTTATGCCAGGTGCTGTTGACATCTTCATACCTTAAGAGAGGATATCTCACACAGCCATGAATGAGAATAGTGATATTCATTAACAGTTTGTGTTTGTCGTGGAATTCGAGAGTAGATAATTTCTAAACATAAAAACGTCGAAAGTCTACTGACGTTTATTTTCTGTGAGGTAGATTAGACAGTTTAAACGTGTTCTTCAATTACGACTTTCTAGTAACTTTTTTTCCTTTACATGTGGTTATCCCTTGCTACTTCAAACAATTATATCTCAGGCCAGAATAAAGCTAGTCTAGGTCAATATTATTTGCAAAAATGAAAATTAAATTCGGTTTTCATGTCATACAAGTAAGTGATTTGGCCAAAAAGTGACTTAAACTTCACTTTGACTGGCTGCAAGACGTAAAGTTATGAGCTTAAATATTTGAGCTTCTTTAAAATTGTCAGCAGATTTAGCCTCAAAGTACTACAAAAATTTATATCTGAACTTATTTATGAAGTACGTCTTTATGACTGAACACATAGTCTTTTCAAAAGGCCACACTGAGCTCTTCACTAACTAGATACAAGAGGTCTTGTCAAGGAAATAGAAAGGCGTTTCTACTGTATATTTCCTTTAGTGTGCCTTGAAAGGAACAGAGATGCAATACTTAAGCTCGATGTCGTATGAGACTTAAAGCAGCTGGCTTAAATGTCGAAATTTTTGGACTAAAGGTTGAGAAGCTACTTTTTTTTTCTTAGCCAGTGGACGTCGTCATACTGAGATGAATGGGTTAATAGTAATAATAATAATAATAATAATTAATAATAATGTTGTTTATAAGTCTCGTATCCAGGTTGATGTCCGCTCACGTGACCTCACACTATTATTACCCCAGCAGGCTAGGTCACTCTATGACTATCTCAGTGCCGCTGTCATTTACAGGCGCTGATCATCAGCATTCTGACAATATCTTTCACTGCTTATAGCCAGGTACTCACTTTACAGACAGATGGACTAAGGAAAGTGTGAATGAAATGCTTTCCCAAGGCACGCACAGCACGATCGTGGTTGGGAATTGAACTCACGACCTTTCGAGCTGTAGAGCAAGAGTGGACCACCCCACATTTGCCGTGTTTTGAGAAATTGAGGGTTGAAGTTTTCCACAACTTGAAAACCGATTTTCTCAGCTGCTATCTAATGATATAGCATTAATTAAAACAACTCAGTAAGGTTGCTGTTGCATTCCACGCCGGAAATCTTAACTAACCTCAAGTTAATATTTCACAGAGACTAAGAAATTATCAAACTTCACGAATGGTCTGCTTTTATTCTTTCTCATTATGAAATGTAACACAGACTGAATGAAGTAAATATGGGCCATCCCAATAATATCTTTATATTGCCATTGAGTTATAAAGACGTGTAAAAGAGAAAAGATGGCGTTAGAAGTCCCCACAGGTCAAAAATAGTAATGTAACCAATATTTATAGCAAGACTGAATCAATATCTATTTAAACATTCCTTTACCGTCAAACTCGCAAAAATGTGGGATGGTCCACTTTTGCTCTAAAGCGAGTAAACGTCATACACACGCTTTATCTGCCAGCTGCCCAAATCAAGAGTTAGATTTCTTTGCTTGTGCGACTCCAACCCGAGTTTCCTTGTGAATCATTAATGTATACGTGATACCATAAAAAATAGGCCATTTTGTTCTGAAAAGCTTATTAAGGTAATTATTTTGTCAGAATCAGTTATGTGAATTCGCAGGATGAAGAATGAGTTCAATGACTCTTAATCCAATCTTTTCTAAGTGATTTTCCAACTTTTCGTTCATAATACAGGTAAGGGAAAGAACTATAGCAATAAATTCTGGCAACCAGAGTATACGATATAACATTGATAAGTTGTCTCCCATATAATATGTTTTAAGAATATTATATTATTTATTATTACATATAGACTATAAATATTCCAAAATATTTGGAAGCTCATTAGACACTTGTTGCAAGGCTATACTAGAACCTCACTTTCTCGAATTTTATGTGGGTGGCCGCATCAGCCCTTAAAAATAACGACACGGGTCAAAACGCTGTAAAATTGTTGAGTGATTGTCCTGTCATGCATTGCTTTCAATATCTACGGGAAAGGGGTGGGGTGGGCTGGGGAAAGAGGAGGGCTCTCAATCGCCGAANAGGGGGTCTGGTGACATGCACCTTCTTCCTTACTTACCTCAACGTTTTCAATAATAACAACAACAACAACAACAAGGAAGCAAATTGAGCAAGCTTATGGCATTCTGGCTCATATTAGCTTAACATGTTTTGCACTGTTTGTCTATTATTGAGATGGGTTTTCAGGAAAACCAAACGTTACAGGTCTTTCATAGCGTTTATAATTACTCTTGGTGCTGGCCTTGGACATTTTTTTTAAAACAGAGGAAGTAAAAGAAAAAAATTGACATGCGAAGTTTTTTTTTTTTTAGAGATTTATTTTAAGGTGGGTCTTTACGAAAGAACCACAAAAAAGAACATATTACACGGCCCTAAGGTCAGCCTAAAGAGAAATATTCAATAAGAACACAATCACACCTAATGCATCCACCTGTCTACCTGTGTTAGCAACAACAACAACGACAACAACAACACCAACTACAACAACAACAACAACATCAAAACATTAAGCAACGGAATCTCTGTTTTATCAACACTTCAACATTCTAGACTAGGGGCTAGGCTACCTATGTCCCTTGAATCCGCCCCTGATAGTGATACTTTTCTCTCTGTAATGTTCGAATCCTCAACTGTCTGTGATATTGTATAAAGTTCTCATTTGAATTTCACAGACTATTAAAGTATGCTTCTTCAAACAGTTTACAGGAAATCGACAAATCTGATAATTTTGACAACATTTTGACAAGAGTTTCATCACATCCAAAATCATTAGATGCTTGAGGCGTCTTTTTTAAATTACGTATACAATGGTTTGATAAGAAAACTGAATGTTTTGTTTATTCACAAAGTACATGTAGAATTATTTGAAAAGCAGTTGTCTTTTCGTTCTCTTTTATATTTTGTCCTTCCTTCCTCTGCCCCCCCCCCCCCCCAAAGTAAAAATATGTCGGTCATTCATGTTCAATCTCTAGTCCCAATCTTCTTTTCTCCCCCGAATTATATATCGAATTATTATTATTATTATGTGCACTATTATCTGTCTTTAGGTTAAGGATTAATAATCTTAACACTTGTTGCCGACATAATTTAATTGTGCCATAAATCTCTCAACATCCAATGCAAGTATGAAGATGCTATTGTTTTTTTTTTTCTACTTTCATTGTTGACTATATTAAGTTTTACACCTCTCATTATCTTATCTTGGGGTCCCATGCCAAAATAATTTCTAATACTAGCCCAATACTTCCTCCATCTACAAATTTTGACACAAAGAAAAATGTCCCTCACCCAGAAGTAGGCTACCTAATATTTTAGGTCTTTTCACTCAGTAAACAGGGTAACCTTACCCACCTAGCAACAACCACAAATTTTATACTTGAGTGGTTAAACCTCACCTACTCTGAGTCTACACATGACATTGCACCGATCTAAGCCTTTAAAATTAAAATCTACCCCCCTTTTCCCCCCTCCCCATAGCCAGTTTTCTGATTTTATAGGGACTATTTAAAGTTGCATATTGTTTATGCAAGGTGCTATTGGCATCTTCATACTTGAAAAGAACGTTCTCTGATACGATGGCTGAAACCACACATCATAGATCTTACTCTGTGATATAAAGAATTTTTTTGTATTCCTCGCACATGAAACTTTTCATTAGGGTCAAGTATGGGTAATTTCGATCTCGGATTCCGTTTCTCTGTTTTAATTTTAAATGAGGAGATGACAAGCCTTTCGTATTCCAGAAATCAGTCAAGATCAACATCTAAATGTGTTCTCCATTCTGAAATGTTTTTAATTTTATGATGCTGTTAATCTCATTACAAGAAAATCCACTATGCAACAAGCCAACGATGACAAAACTTCTCGACTTCGATAAAGAGAAGTGAAAATTCTGTGTTATACAAGAGCAGTCTAGTGTTTTAGACGAAGTCAAAATTTACTAACATGCCACACACGTGAAAGCATGAAAACATTTTACTGTAGTTGACTATAATCGATGACTTAAGGGGGTTTTGGGTAACTGTTTTCATTACTTAACCACAACCTGCAGGATCCTGAGCAGCTATTGACCGTCTTAAGAAGTTGACTGACATCCCGAAAGACCAGGGGCACTGGACACGGAAAAATCATTTAAGAATGAGAGTAACAGCTTTCAAGATTGAAATACAGGTCGCAGAATTCCAATCCATATAAGCTTTTAGGAGGCCCTTCACTTTGGAGGTTCTTGTCAAATGAAAAATTCATGCTGGTGGACTCTGAATGGGTTTTGTTGGAGGCTTACAAGCAATTGCTGGTATCTCAAGTGGCGAAGGTGTTTGTATGGTGACCTGAGCACTATGGTACCAATTAAATAGGTTTTGCTATTACAGCATTAGTCATTAGTACTGATCTGCCGATGATATTTAAGGTGACGGTGGTTAGAGTAGTGAATATGCTGATACATTTAGCTATCATTATACATTTTTTTGTTTTTTTTTGGTTTACAGTATTTCATGAACGTTACTGTGAACTGACTGTAGAGTTTTAAAATTTCGTTATTTATACAAAGGTGATGAAAGTGTGGTGGTGGTGGTGGTGGTCATGCTGTTGCTGCTGATGATGATGATGATTATGTAATGGCGATTTGATGATTATGCTAATTATCGTGGTGTAATGGCCATTTTAATGATGGTGATATATTGGTGATTCTTGCGATGAAGAATAAAATTCTGTCAGATGTTTTAGACGGGAGTTGGATCGAGGGGAAGAGAAGAAAGAGGATGAAGTAGAAGCTGACCATTCTAAAGCTATTAGTGTTACTGATAAGAAGCTCTGCTTCTGATGTTCTTGATAATTTTGCACAAATAGATGACTATGGAGACAAAACACCAACACCGTCGATACCAGCAATATGCATTTATCGATATTGATGGTGAGGGTGGAAATTAGTTTTACATCTGTAAGACCGTCATTAACATTTCTCAAAGAAAATCAGGGTCGTTGGCCATTGGTCACAGCATGAGCGATCTTGTCAGTCATTACTGCCCATCTTTTCCTTCTAATCTTAATCTGACCATCCACCTCTCTTCGTCCTCGGTTTTGCTCCGCCCCTTTGAAAATGACATTAGTTTCTCGTGGTGGTAGGTAGGCATCGATACCCACTGCCATATTACCCGATACTTATGACAAAGTATCGAGAACAAAACTTTATCCATGTTTCTAAAGACATTTCAAATGAAAATAGGACTTTTTATTAACTCCATGAAGAAATTGGTTTACAGTGTCATACATTGTTTATAGTACAAATGCATAGAACAATTCGTATCGTA
>JAWQUT010000749.1:27387-43034 GCA_033807755.1 Ellobium chinense
CCCGCCTCTTCTCAGTGTGAATGTCCATGCAGTGAATCCCTGACATTTAACAGAAAAATTGGCCGGAAGTGTTCCAGGCATGGTGACGGCCCTGACGGTGTTTTATATTTCATAGAATTCCTTTGACAAGTCAACTCGAAGCAGGGTCATTCAGTTCAAAATTCAGACCTGGTTATAGATTATGGCACCGGTCATTTGGAAGAAAATCAGTAGCAAGAGAGAAAACATCTATCACACATATAATGATATACGAGAAATATAGGGTAACGTTTGCAGCTGTGAATGTCTTCAGTTTGCAGACGCTTAATTGATTTTTTTTTAAAGACAAAATGTGTAACTGCTTTTCATCTAACTTAAAAATGTGAAACATTTCAATGAAAGACTTCCTACTGTAAACATAATAATATATAATTTTAACACAGTGGTGGCACCAGACCTGCCGACTAGCCTTGGCTATCTCGGACTATTCCTATGGTTCGAGGAGAAATTTTTATTAAGTTGCTCAAAGAGGTTTTTGCAATAATTGGGCATGAAAGCACTGGCCAGTATAGTCTGGAAGCAGAGTTAATCACATCCATCGCTGAAGTTTCCTCAAACAGCACTTACAGCACAGCAGTTATTTTTAAAATTAAAAAATATCATAATCTTAAACTCAGAGTGTGAAACGCATCATTAAGAAAAGATGACCAACTTGTTGTCTTGGTCACTGACTAGTGTTGTCTTGGTCACTGACCAGTGTTCAGACAACAAAGCCAGTCCCTAGAGATGGCAAGTCCACCAATACACTACCACTACCACCACTACCACTACCACTACCACCACTACCACCACTACCAGTCCACAGTAAGAGACTGCCTTAAAAGCCATGTTAGTCGGGAACCACCATCTTCCCAACATCAACAAACATGAAGCTTAGACAAGACTAGACTACAATTGAAACATGAACACGCTAACATACATTCCAACCTCTCATACCAACTTCTTTTCTTACTCGGTCTTCCAGCTTGTCTGAAATCTACAGTTAAGTTCTTCCAGTATACATTGACTTGCACGACAACGATAGCCGGACACTGGCTGACCGCTGTCATGTGACATTCAATAGTCATGTGACATTCAATAGTCATGTGACATTCAATAGTCGTGTGACATTCAATAGTCATGTGACATTCAATAGTCATGTGACATGTTACTACGACTTTGTCACATTCTACTGATCTCTCACACGCACAAACTGTCAGACAAGAGCACATAGAACTGACAGGAAACGTGACCTTTTTGTGACCTGTGCTGTGACGGATTGTCCCAACAGACGGAGATCTGAACCTTAACACGGATTTTCACTTTCTTCCTCTCATTTGCATCAAACTGCTCAGGAGTGTCAGGAGTGTCAGGAGTGTCCTGGCTCTGGTCAAGTCTGTTCCATCAAAATAGTTTACTCTCACTTCTGGCCTTCTAGAAAAAAATCTCATTTCGGTGTTGGGTCACGAAAATACGACTCATTACCAACCGACTCACCTGAACTCTGGTATGCAGGTTTTATGTAGACATTATTATAAATAAAAGGGGCAAAAACTCACATCATTCCTTGTACCTGGTTTGTGTGGGGAGCTGAGATGAATGTCATGTCATTTATACGGGGCTGACATCATCCTGTCATGTACAACGAGTCACGTGAGAAACACAAGAATTTCCGTGCACTTTGTCTACATGAACAGTAATGCTAAAAGTTGTCAAAACTTCTTGCCTGACATCTAAAGTCCTTCTCGAAGTTCACCAAAACCTTCCCACTCAGATAGTCTTCTTTCCATCTCATATAACAAGGGGGAGAGCATTGATATTAGTTTGTCAGCAAGAACATAAATATCATTGTTATCATTTTCTCTTCAATAGCAGCATTTCGATAAAACATCGTGGTATTTTGATCCCAGCCAGCAAGTGAGTAAATGTTGGCTGAGTAAACAGAAATCTTGACAGTGAGTCGTTGGCTGTAAATTGTTTCCAGGTAAAGTGAGCATGACGTGTATCTATCTATATTGTGTAATCAAATCGTCCATCTGGAAATATGAAAGGAAATAGCTCCAGTGTACGTGTGTCTTAAAGGTTTTTGGACGTTAGGATTTTGTTTGTTGTTGTTGTTAATCTGTGCGAACGTCTAATCACACTATCGATGTCTTTCCTTACGTCACGCCGGTTATTTCTAAACTCCCAAAATTGCCCGACTCGAGACAGCAATTAAAGCTCATAGCCTTTAGCTGTCAAAATCGGTGAATTCTCTTCTCTTCCCTCCAGCCACCCCCTCTAAAAAAGAAAAACTGCTTTTTATTTTCTTTTGCTGTGTTCCACCGTAGAAGAAGAAAAAAAAAAAAGGTACTTACTGGAAAGTGTTTATTGAGTAAGTAACGAGCAATGAGATCTACCTAAACTCCTCAAATCTCAAACCCGTGACCCGCACAATCAACTGAATTACTGTATAAATATTTACCTCACATTGAGTAGATGCTCACCTACCAACTAGTCCAATATTCATTATAGTCATTCCACCCATGTTTGCCTTACTAATATTCCACAATTACTGACCAACTGATTTGGCCTGGAAATGATTAGGCTATTTTGAAACGGTGTTGAATAAAATTATCTTCTCTCGCATGTTCTTGTTTCTCTCACAAGTGGATGTAATGTGGACAGAAAACATGAACAAGATGCCACTAAGGAATAAACATATTAAAATAGAAGATGTGAACATCCTCATAATCGGTCCCGGATATACATGACGCTTGTGTGTGAAAATAGACGAAGACTCATGTTATATTCCTCCACTGACTTTCATCTAAGAATAGATTCTCTTCTCCACTGACTTTCATCTAAGATTAGACTTCCTTCTCCACTGACTTTCATCTAAGATTAGACTTACTTCTCCACTAACTTTCATCTAAGATTACTCCCTTCTCCACTGACTTTCATCTAAGATTAGACTCCCTTCTCCACTGACTTTCATCTAAGATTAGACTCCCTTCTCCACTGACTTTCATCTAAGATTAGACTCCCTTCTCCACTGACTTTCATCTAAGATTAGACTCCCTTCTCCACTGACTTTCATCTAAGATTAGACTCCCTTCTCCACTGACTTTCATCTAAGATTAGACTCCCTTCTCCACTGACTTTCATCTAAGATTAGACTCCCTTCTCCACTGACTTTCATCTAAGATTAGACTCCCTTCTCCACTGACTTTCATCTAAGATTAGACTCCCTTCTCCACTGACTTTCATCTAAGATTAGACTCCCTTCTCCACTGACTTTCATCTAAGATTAGACTCCCTTCTCCACTGACTTTCATCTAAGATTAGACTCCCTTCTCCACTGACTTTCATCTAAGATTAGACTCCCTTCTCCACTGACTTTCATCTAAGATTAGACTCCCTTCTCCACTGACTTTCATCTAAGATTAGACTCCCTTCTCCACTGACTTTCATCTAAGATTAGACTCCCTTCTCCACTGACTTTCATCTAAGATTAGACTCCCTTCTCCACTGACTTTCATCTAAGATTAGACTCCCTTCTCCACTGACTTTCATCTAAGATTAGACTCCCTTCTCCGCTGATTTTCATCTAAGATTAGACTCACTTCTCCACTGACTTTCATCTAAGATTAGACTCACTTCTCCACTGACTTTCATCTAAGATTAGACTCCCTTCTCCACTGACTTTCATCTAAGATTAGACTCCCTTCCCCACTTACTTTCATCTAAGATTAGACTCACTTCTGAACTGACTTTCATCTAAGATTAGACTCCCTTCTCCACTGACTTTCATCTACGATTAGACTCCCTTCTCCACTGACTTTCATCTAAGATTAGACTCCCTTCTCCACTGACTTTCATCTAAGATTAGACTTCCATCTCCACTGACTTTCATCTAAGATTAGACTCCCTTCTCCACTGACTTCTATCTAAGATTAGACTCACTTCTCCACTGACTTTCATCTAAGATTAGACTCCCTTCTCCACTGACTTTCATCTAAGATTAGACTCACTTCTCCACTGACTTTCAACTAAGATTAGACTCCCTTCTCCACTGACTTTCATCTAAGATTAGACTCCCTTCTCCACTGACTTTCATCTAAGATTAGACTCCCTTCTCCGCTGACTTATATCTAAGATTAGACTCACTTCTCCACTGACTTTCATCTAAGATTTGACTCACTTCTCCACTGACTTTCATCTAAGAATAGACTCACTTCTCCATTGACTTTCATCTAAGATTAGACTCCCTTCTCCACTGACTTTCATCTAAGATTAGACTCCCTTCTCCACTGACTTTCATCTAAGAATAGACTCCCTTTTCCACTGACTCTCATCTAAGATTAGACTCCTGACTTTCATCTAAGATTAGACTCCCTTCTCCACTGACTGTCATCTAAGATTAGACTCACTTCTCCACTGACTTTCATCTAAGATTAGACTCACTTCTCCACTGACTTTCATCTAAGATAAGACTCACGTGAAAATATATAGCTGGTACTCTCACGAGGGCACGCCCCAAGTGTAGACTTCCCTGACTGGCCAGACAGGTGGCTCAAGTATTCAGGCAGTAGAATGTGTGTGGTCATGTCTCATGGTCAGACAGACAGACAGACAGACAGACAGACAGACAGACAGACAGACAGACAGACAAACAAATCTTGTCTGAAGATGGGAGAGGGAGGATAGGCTTTGCTCAGAGGTTTATAGACTTCGGAATTTTCTCTGTATATCTCGAACTATTCTATTCTATTCTATTCTATTCTTTTCTATTCTATTCTATTCTATTCTAGACTTTGTCTGTCATGTTCTTGGAACCTTCTGGACCCCAACCTCAGGAACTCGCAAACCACTGAAATACTGACTGACATAATAAACCTTCTCACTTGAAGGAATGTTGATACTTAAAAAAAACTAACAAGGCCACAAAAATAATATTTTACATACCACTTGTCATAGTATTTTTACTTAGACACAACAACGGCACTTATGAAACTGCTAGTACAAACATTTATTTCTGAATTTCAGAAAATGTTTCTTTAATTTTAAAAATGACTGCTGTAAGTGCTGTTTGAGGAAATGGATGTATACAGGCCAGTGCTTTCAAGCTCATGTATTCACTAAATACATGCGATACCCTAGTTAAATCATAGCACTAACTTCCGCCAACCTAATACCAAAGGTCCGCCTGAAGCTGACAACGCAGAGATTAGATCTAGTATGTATGTTACTGATAGCAATGACCTCCCAGAGATCACATATTAAACACAAACACAAAGATAGTTGAACAAATCCACTGAATGACTGCACACAAAATATTTATTTACACCTATAATGTATTGTCTTAACACTCCCTACAACACTAGACTATAAGATTCATACAATTCAAATCCACTCCTCAAACACAGAATTATAGGCATACTAAAGGCATACTAATGTCAGCAACAACAACAACAACAACAACAACAATAACAATAACAATAACAATAACAAACTTCCACCAGTTTCCCGCAGGAGAGAAGTTTGGACTCCTGTCAGGACACCCCCGCCCCTTCCAATCCCACAGGTCCCCTCCCCCCCAACCTATTTCTGAAACCACGAGTTCTACGTTGACCATCTAAGTAAGGCCTGACTTTGAGCTATGGTCAGCTGGGATATATACTATCGTTGTTCATGTTGGGTCACACGTGACTGACATCCAAAGGTGAGCAGCTCCCTATTATTGTTGTTGTGTATATATATAATATATTTCAGCAGACCGGAACAGAACGAGAGCCTGTTCACAATGAAAATAAAAGCACAATAAATTCAGTCTGTTTTCAGAGGTTTACTATCTACAACACCAGCACATATTTGACTCACAATAATGTACACAATAATGTACACAATACAATCATTTTAATTGTCATCTTTAATGTTGTAAGATGCCTTGCCAAATCAAGATATGAGGTCTATATCAGCAAATGTCACTGCTAGACTCACTAATTTAGTCCCCATGCCTCGCTATGTAATTGTGTAAGATCAATACTAATTATATCTCCAATCTCCAGCTGGTTATATCATTATGTCGTTCTCTCTCTCTCTCTCTCTCTCTCACACTCTTTCTGTGTGTGTGTGTGTGTGTGTGTGTGTGTGTGTGTGTGTGTGTGTGTGTGTGTGAGAGAGAGAGAGAGAGAGACATAGAGAGACTTTCTACCAGTGTCATACTGTGCCATGTGATGTAGAAGTATCTCCCTTGTAATAGATATATCTGTCCCTTGCTTGGTATGTCGGGCTTGACTATGAACTACATTCACTCTCTCTCTTCCGACCTCCTCTCCCCCTCCTAGACCTGTGGTCATAACGCCGACTTGAGGTCTAGACCTACATCTTGCACTCTACCCTCCATCACTAACTGCGCCATCTCCCCCCCCCCCCCCCCCCCCCCCNCCCCTTCCCCATCGGCGGCCCAAGACTTCAAGATAATCGTGGTGACATTTTCTGATGACATCTGTCATCGTTATGACATCCCAAATGACACATTCACCTTTGACCTCACGTGAGATTGTTGTGACTTTATCCCGGGAAATTTTGACCCGTTATGAAAGGTCAAGACCAGAAGACTCTAACCCAAATACTGATATCACAAACATCAGACATTCGCTTACAGCCAACAGGATGGTTCAGAGGTAGATGTGAGAGGTGCTAGACAATGACAACAATATCCAGAGTTGTGTCTCAATACTAAAATTTGTACACGAAATGTGCAGGAACTTTCGGGTTTCACTTGAATTCAATGCAGTGCCGTGTGCAAAAACATGACGGCAGTGACGTGTCTTTGGGGAGATCCTGACGATCTCTATGAATGCTGTTCGAGGATTAGTGACGTGGTTTATCTGCCGGGTGATGAATGTTTGCAGTTCGGTCATTCCAGATTTTGATGGTCCTGGTTTTTCTCATCATGACCATAATGTATCACTGTCAAAATAATTTCAAGTCGTCACTACTTTTGTAGGAATATTACCGGCATATATCTACTTTCTCTCACTCTCAATCTACTTTTTCATTACTGAATTTTCGACTGATACATTTTTCTCATAACTTCATTCGAAATATTGTCCTCAGAAAAGGGCATCACCCACCCATAATATGTTTACAAACGTTCAACGCATTTGATTGTTATGTCTACATTAGTTTTCCCATGATGAGTAGTTGCTCTGAGAGAGGATATCTCATTGAATCTCAGTGTATCTCATTGTATCTCATTGTATCTCACTGTATCTCATTGTATCTCATTGTATCTCATTGTATCTCCGGTTTTTGTTTTGCGTTGTCAATTCTCCACACGTATGGAACAGGCCACAATCCGCATGGTCACGTGACCCGATACATCAAGCCCATACTGCGTCATCAGGATGTCATTCGGGCTTCAAACTTTGACAGGTTTACTGGTCACGTGATCTCTTGCTGGATTATGGGATGGACAGTCAGGGTTGTGAAAGATCCTGTCTGAATATGATTTATGGACTTGTTTTTTGCGCAATTTTACCTCCACACAATCCACCCTATTATAGCTGTCTGTCTCTAGGAAAAGTGTAAAAAAGAAGTCTCAAAAATTGGGTCAGGTCTACAATTTTCCCATCTTACTCCCCACTCTCCTTCACCCCCCAGCACCCAACACACTCCACCTCCAACCTTTTCCTTTTCTTGTTAAGTAAAACTGATCAACTTAATAAAAGAAATTCTGACTGTTTATTATCACCCAGTCTCCACATCAAAGTAATCTCATCTTTTCTATCACGTCAGTTTTTCTACATGTCCTTTCAGCAAAGCAAGAGAAGATAATTATATCCTTAGGAAGATAATTTGTGTTCCTGCTAATCAAAATAAGTTTTTTATCTCTCGACCAGGCCCTGAAATCTGAAGCTCTACCGTGAACTAAATGGCTATCCACAATATCCACAATCCCTATCCAATATCGAATGTTTGTGGACATCGAGAGAAATAGCATTTCTCTAAGCCAAAAAAAAAAAAAATGTATGGACAAGTGGTGAGAGATTGTTGATAAAAATGAGGTGTTGTTTCTTTTCGTGTGAGACATATTAAATAATTAAATAAATAGCATGAAATATTGTTCTTCAATAGCCATAGTCTCAAATATTGTTTCCATTTCATGGGGTGGCGCCCTTCCACTTCAAACAATTAAGTCTTAGACCAAAATAACGCCAGACCAAAGCGTTTTTAACCTGATGAAAGTACGTAGTCAATCATTCTTGTCCTACCAGTAAGTTGATATAGAAAGGACTTAAGACGCATTTTGACTGAATGTAAGACATACTGATGAGAATATCTTGCCGAATCTTAACTCTAATTTGACAACTATTTCATCAGCTTTACATCAGCTTTACTGCCCACCCAGTCTTCCTGTCCTAGTGTCCACCCATTCTTCCTGAACTAGTGTCCACCCAGTTTAGCTGTCTAGAGGTTACACTTGGCTCTTTCTAAATGAGCACTACTTCATTTTGGATAGGGTTTGAGGAGGAAGTGGGTGGGCATGGGGTGAGGAGGGGGGGGGATGGGTGTTGGGATGGTAAGTATGGGGTGGTGGTGAGCCATTAGGTACTAATAAGGTTAAGAGTAATTCAACACGTAGCTTCAGTTTGTCTCACCTTCATTCACCGGTGAGATAGATGTCGCTGTTGTTATAGAAGTTGCTTGAATGTTTATTTTAACGAACAGCTGTCTCCTGCTGGGTTGTGCGTGTCGTTCGGACGAAGGATAGTAACTAGTCATTTTGTTGTCCACTTTTGCCTATGACAGGAAACATATAATATATTATATTTGTAGTTGTTGTTGTTGTTGTTGTTGTTGTTGTTGCTGTTGTTATTGCTGGTTTTATATATATATATGTTGTTGTTGTTGTTGACTAGACCGGATGATGTCAATTGATATGGATGAACTGTGAAAGCAGCCATCAAACTTCACTGTCAGGACAAACAAAGGGAAATAAATTTAATCCTGTTCGTCATCCTGTTTGTAACTCTTGTATGAAGTGCAGTCTGAGATTTCAGATTCACTCTACAGCAATATGTGAGCGTGAAAACCAACGTGTTTATGTTTTCATTAGCCTGTTTGTTTGTTTGTCCAGGTGCGTTCCTGTGTGTTTGTGTTCTTCTTGTGTGGGTGAAAGCCACACCTGCTAGAATGCTGTTATTCCATTATTTGATAATCTCAGGGCGTTTTATTGCCCGTAATTCGTGTGTTTGTTTCGTTATTGTCTATAGAAACAGGATGTGGATTTTCATTCATTTCTTCCGGATATAGTTTCAGTTACTAGTTGTGTTCTTGACTTGGTCTTTGAAGTCAACAGATTTCGTTCACCATTTCGAGGTCGAAGTTTTCATTGTGAAGATTATCTTAAAGTTGTCCAGCCCCATTGTTTCAATAAATATTTCCTATTAATTGATGTTTCTATTTCTAGTTCACTGAAAGGAATTTATAAAGCTATGTAGCTTAACTATTATAATAGAGCTATGTGTATACTGTATTTGGTTCATTGCACGTCACGGACTGGGGACATGAAGATGAAAATATCAGGACACGGGTGGACAGCCACTAGGAACATACGTGTCATTGGAGTAGAGCAAGCTGACGTCATTTGTCATTTGACAGCCCTAATTAAACATAATATTTCTTATCAGACCAGTCCTACCAGTAAGATGATAGAGTCACAGAACGACTTCACATTCATTTTAACTGGCTGTAAGACATACTGGTGAAACATTCTTGCCCAGCCTTGATTCTAATTTGACAAAGTATTTGAGCAACTTTATTGTCGTTCCAGTCTAGCTATCATAGTGTTTACCCAGTTTAGCTGTCCTGGTGTCCATCCAGTCTTCCTGTCCTAGTGTCCATCCAGTCTAACTGTCTTAGTGTCGACCCAGTTTACCTGTCCTAATGTCCACCCAGTCCTCCTGTCCTAGTGTCCACCTAGTTTTCCTGTCCAAGTGGCCATCCAGTCTTCCTGTCCTAGTGGCCATCCAGTCTTCCTGTCCTAGTGGCCACCCAGTTTTCCTGTCCTAGTGGCCACCCAGTTTTCCTGTCCTAATGTCCACCCAGTTTTCCTGTCCTAGTGGCCACCCAGTTTTCCTGTCCTAATGGCCACCCAGTTTTCCTGTCCTAGTGGCCACCCAGTCTTCCTGTCCTAGTGGCCACCCAGTCTTCCTGTCCTAGTGCCCACCCAGTTTTCCTGTCCAAGTGTCTACCCAGTCTTCCTGTCCTAGTGGCCACCCAGTTTTCCTGTCCAAGTGGCCATCCAGTCTTCCTGTCCTAGTGTCCACCTAGTTTTCCTGTCCAAGTGGCCACCCAGTCTTCCTGTCCTAGTGGCCACCCAGTTTTCCTGTCCAAGTGGCCATCCAGTCTTCCTGTCCTAGTGGCCACCCAGTTTTCCTGTCCTAGTGTTCACCCAGTCTTCCTGTCCTAGTGGCCATCCAGTCTTCCTGTCCTAGTGGCCACCCAGTTTTCCTGTCCTAGTGACCACCCAGTTTTTCTGTCCTAGTGGCCACCCAGTCTTCCTTTCCTAGTGGCCACTCACTCTTCCTGTCCTAGTGGCCACCCAGTTTTCCTGTCCTAGTGGCCACCCAGTTTTTCTGTCCTAGTGGCCACCCAGTTTTCCTGTCCTAGTGGCCACCCACTCTTCCTGTCCTAGTGGCCACCCACTCTTCCTGTCTTAGAGGTTACACTTGGCTCTTTCTGCTAACCACTTCCTTAATTTTCTTTTGTGCGAGGGGGGAGGGGATGGTGGAAGGGAAGAGGGATTTGATGATAAGTTTGGGGTGATGGTCAGCTGTTAGGTGTCATACTGATGATGAGTGTAGTTCAACACGTGACTTATGATCTGCAGGACTGTGCAAGTGTTGTTTTTTTTTCTGAGGATGTCATTCTAGCGGAAATTTGGACATGGTCTGTTTTCGCGAGCCCCCACATATTGTATTTTTATGTGCGAGTAGTCCTGAGTACTGCTGCAGGACTGGATATCAGAAAATTGGTTTACTTTCTTATTCGCCAAACTGATACACCTGCGAAAAACATACTATAATCGATAATGTCCAAATAATGAGGGGTCGTAATTAGATATGGCCCCATTTGAAATTCCCTTCAGTGTCACCGCGTCTCTAACAACTTACAAGTAAACCCTTTGAAATATTTTGAACGAAACTTTGTTTCGCGGGAAGGCATTTTTGCGAGTCAAGCTCAACTCATGAAATTCACGAAAATTAGATCATTGCGAAAAATACCTCTTCTATTGTAGATATCTGTAGGTCTTACATGGGTGAATGAGAGATGATGAGTACTAAAGCAAAACAACCGCAGCCTATTATTAGCTCACTCATAATAATACCAAGTCTTGAGTAGAGCTCAGGGTTTGCACATACGAGTACTCATACTGATAGGGTTGTGTCTTGATTTCTGCAGACATAATTATAAATATCTACACTGGGCAACTAAAAATGCACATTCTTATTTCTCTCCCACTTCTTATATTCTTCTTCTTCTTCTTCCATTTCCTCGTAATCTTCTTCTTCTTATAGTAGTAGTCGTAGTATTAGTAGAAGTAGTAGTAGTAGTAGTAGTAGTAGTAATATTCCTCTTTTTCCTCTTCTTCTGCTCCTCCTACTCTTTACTTTGTCCCCTTCTCTCCTCAGGCGAGGTGAAGAGAAGATGTCGGCCCTGCCAGTGAGTCTCCCTACAGCCAGTAGATGACAGTCACTGGTATCTTCCTGATTGTCTCCCATGGCCAGCTGAGATGACGGAGATATAAAGTTCTAGACTGTCAACACTGGACACTGACTAGAATCACATGACCAGAGTGGACGAGATGTCCTTGTGTTGGTTATTTGTTCCTGTTATAATGATCGTGTATCTTTGTTAGAGTGACGTATCTAAGTTTGCTATTTGTAAGTTTTGAACATAGACTGATGGATGGCATTGATAAACAGGGAGAGGGAAGAGAGATGGGAGGGAGAAGAGGGGGAGTTAAAAGGAGATGCATGTTAAAGAGTAGACAGTGACGCCCAGTGTGGATAATTGTGGAGAATGGTTGTACATGAACTAACATAACACAAGGAACTAATCCAAAATATCCACGTTCCTCTTAACTTCCTCCTACCGTCTTTCTATCATCAATGTTGATAAAATCATCAGTGTTGATAAATGAACGACATGGGACATTGTCGTGGCTTGTAGTTATACAAACCATCTTGCCCTCCACCATCGCCCCTCCCCCCACAGACATTTCCCAGACCAGATTATTTTCCAGCCCTGTCTCATTTCTACACTCACCAACTCCACAGCTCTTGTACATGGTACATTCCCCCCTCTCCCCCCACCTGCCTTCCCCCTCCCTACACACACTAAAGAGACTTTAAACCTCCTTTATCTGACACTGTCGCCGTTATCAAAATATACCTACAGTCCTCCACGACTTTCCACAAAGGAACGTAAGCCTTATGTCACATGTTTACTAAGCAAACAAAACTCTGTGGCTGAAGATTCTTCCCATCAACCTCTGCGCCCAAAATAGACAATCCTGTTTATTATTTCCGACCTCAATTGTAATAACTGACATGTTTAGCCCAGGAGTAATAATTAGGTCATTGAGACTTTGCGGTCACACTGCGACATTCATCACGTGTTGGCGGGAATAGACTGGGTGAGCTGCAAACAATTCCCGTCCATATAAGGAATTCCCCCCCCCCCCNCCCCCCCCCCCCCAATCTTCTGTGCAAACAGAAAGTGCGCAGGGGCAACTCATCAAAAGCTATTTTTGTCTTCCTTTAAAAAAACTCAACTATATTTCACATGTTTCACATTTTATACTGTAAAACTGTGGGAGTTACCGAGCAGGGGAAGCCACGCAGGTGTGCAAATATGAATGTTTGTCCTCAGCTTTGTGCGTCCCATCACAGTTGTCTTACTTGTGACTCATTAGTATTCAAAGTACAACCAGCTCCGGGTTCAACAATCTCAACTTTTCTAGTCCAGCTCAATATACTCTCCAACCAAACATGGTAACAAATACAAGTCCAAACTTTGCACTTTCACCGGATGGTCTAAATATAGACTATAGAGTCATTCACTGAGTGTTACTCTTCACCGGAATAGTAATGTGTACGTTGAAAACATTGAATGGCTTTTGAGAGTTTATAATTATTTACACAATAGCGTCAATGGAGCTATTTTTTTATTATCACTTGGAGCCAAACCACTCCTTTACATCGGAGATTTGAGCTGCTGCTGTTAGTAATCCATGAGTCAGTAGACAGAGTATGTGGTATGTACACTGTTACAGCACTGGATGGGTGGGGGGAGGGGGGTGGGGGTGGATTTAGATAAGATTCCCCCTCCTCTCCTACAGATCTGAGATGCAGGATGGTCAAACCTCTTCCCTGGCCCCGCCTGATTTCACATCCCAATCTCCTCTTCACCCAACACCCATCCATCCCCACACCCATCCACCCCCACATCCATCCATCCCCACATCCATCCATCCCCACACCCATCCACCCCCACATCCATCCATCCCCACCCCACACCAGATGTGCTGCTCACATGGTCTTGTCATAATTCAGCAAAACCTTCACTGGCTCTGCCATCTCCACCAACACCCTCACCCTCTCCCCCCAAGAATCCAGCCATGGTCATGATGGTGATAGTGATGGTGATGAAAGTAGTGATGGTTGTGATGGTGATGAAAGCAATTTTGGTTGTGATGGTGATGAAAGTAGTGGTGGTTGTGATGGTCATAGAGGTAGAGACGGTAGTGTTGGGCGCTGAGGAGTTGGAACTTCTGAATAGAGAAACCTGATATTACCTCACCCACCCCCACCCATCCACCGCCTTTCACACCTAAGCCTCACCTGCCCCCCCCTCTTTTTTTCTTCCTCCAACCCCCTCCCTCCTCCCCCTCTTACTCTTATTAAAGAGTATTATCGCCTCTTTTTGCCTGCCATTACATGCCATTACTTACAGAAAAAGAGAGAGAGAGAGAGAGAGAGAGAGAGAGAGAGAGAGAGAGAGAGAGAGAGATACGAGGTGCGATCCAAATGTCCCCGTGCTGTGCCTATAATAGCTTTGACATAGGCTATATAATATATAAAGTTTTACATTCTTTCACCACTTTCGAAGACGTCCAAAGGGAACAGTCACAATGATCTCAGCCTCGCTGCCATGTCTAGAAACATTCCTGGAAGTTCTTCTCTGTATAGATCTCTTCAATGGTCTCCTGAACTCTTTTTCATTTTTTTTTTTGGGGNGGGGGGGGGCGGAGTGGAATGTCAGTTATTGTTGAGATACTTCGCCGGCCATGTTTGTCTCCCATAATCTCCGCGAACTGCCTCAGTATCCGGAAGTAAAAGTCAACAGTGACAATCTGACTCGCAGACAGCACCACGTGATCTCTTCTTCTTCTCAAAAGATGAAACTTCAGTTGAATGGAAGAAGGTTTGAGGAGATATAGATGGAATCACAGGTAGTAGTTGACAGGCAGACACATAATGATTTGCTAGATGTCTCTTGGCTCTATAGCGGCCCTTGGGTCGTTTTGTTGAGTGAACTTCCACTGGGAGTGTCCTCGTAGTGATGGAGGAGTCTAAACTTGAAGTACTAAAGACTTATACGAGTTTCTACACGCACAGTCTGGACATTTTTGGATGGCACCTCGTACTCGTACAGGTCATAATCGAGTTCATGCATGATTTCCTGGTTTGGATCAAGTGGTAAACATAGGCGTCACAGTACGGGTTGAGGTTAAAAAGCGTCGAGATAACGGTCAAAAGAAACAAAATGTGCACAAGACGAGAGTACAGTGGACACTTGTTATCAGCATACAGCGAGATGGAGCAAATACGGACAGGCAGAGCTGTTTATGAATCCATCAGTTATGACGTTCATGTTAGTCACGTGATGCCAACAGCATAAACTCCACGACGTTATCTTCAGCTTCTTTATCATTCTAAATAATCATTCATTATCTTATCTACGTGGACTGTCTTGTGTGCTGGGAGTCAACTCACCAGCAGGAGAAACTCTCAGTACAGCGTGTACTCTTGCCAGTGACCCTCCACCTCTCTCCCCCCCCCCTTCCTCCTCCTGCCTTTCCATCTGGAAGTACTAGAAATTGCTCCAGAGATTATGAGCATCTGCTCCGTCCTTTGGTCTACAAAGAATCTACGCACTTACACTGGGTACTTTCTACTCCTGACTGGACTCAAAAGATTTTTACCCCACTAAGTTGGACTGAAAAATGTAGTGTAGTACCACTAACAGCTAACAATAAACAAACACCTACTCTCCTTAATGGAAACATCAATGCTGACAGATGAACACATTCAAAGTTGTTATCAACTTCTTTGCACTGTTGAAGAGTTTGATTGTGTATAAACTGTGATGCGTATCATGTTTCTCATTGAGAAACTGTTAAAAGTTCTCACACGACCAGGGTCACCTTCACAGTAGAAAGTTGCACTGAGACACCTTACAGTAACTTCTCTACGTTCATACGAACTCTGTCGGTCGTCACACGGGGGAAAAACTGTGACATTCAAAAGTTTGCCCTAGTAACTTCTTGATGTTACAAGCGACCTCTCAGC
>JAWQUT010000749.1:43186-60744 GCA_033807755.1 Ellobium chinense
CTTCTGCCTTGAGTTCAGCTGACAAATTTTAATGATTAGAATACTAATAACAATAGCTGATGACATTTCTATAGCGTTCATTCCAATGCCAGATTCTGAGTGCATTATATTACATTGACAGACTTACAAATTAGTTCATCTTCTCCATAATCACCTTTCTCTTCATCTCTCTTTCTCTCTCTTTCTTTCTCTCTCTTTCTCCCTCTTATTCTTCCTCTTTATCTTTCTTACAGACAAGCACACACACATCCATCTTTCATACATTCAGAAATGTCACATCGGCGGAATCCACATTTTTGATAAACTAAGCCTTGACCAAACACATGTTATTATGTGCGCATAGTAGTTTATTGTTCCTTGGTCTAAAACGTGTTTAGGCAAAGTGGAATTTCTTTGGCACAATAATTAAATACATTTCGAATATGTAATACTCCCTTCTAGCTGGTTAAAAATAGACTTTGAGTTTTGCAATTCACCTCGCTACTTTTGTATTACTTGGGCCTCTAAACATCTTTCCAACGAATTCATTACAAGTTTATCCATTGTTGCCTATCCTTGATTTAACAATATCTTAGTCATTGCTAGGTTATATATAATAATAAGTTTAACAGGTGTTTTAATCATGCCCAGGTCATAAACTTGTTGAACTTCTTGTTCCGCTCGATTGTTGTCAGTGAGTATGGATTGAGACCATGTAGCTGTTGATATCTCTCTTGGCTCACTCCTTGTCTCGGTCCTGTGTGTACATTTGTGATTTCAGTCATCCCTCATCTACAAATAAAGACATATTTTGTTTATGTACTTATCAAAGTATGTACCCATTAAACACACTGTCAATAATTATAGAGTAAAGAGGGACATTTACAGTAAACGTTAAGACTTTCTGTAATGTCCTATAGCCAGGTCAGTAAAGTGATTTAATTTACTCTCACAAGTGGACACATTTCTGGTGGAGAAATCCTTCCCATGATCCGTCTTTATCTATGTAAGTTTGGACCACATGTTTAAAGCCAAGGATTAAAAAGTTCAACCAACTGATAAAAGTTAATTCTTCCACAAGACTTATGGACCCCGTGCAAATCTAGTCCAGGTGTCTGGTGAGTGAAGGACTTTATTGTAGCCGTTTGGTGTCAAAATCGTGGAAATATTTCCTTAAAACGCCCTGCACCATTTTCTTTGCATTCTAAAGTGGACAGAAACAGTCATGTCTCCAGAAGACTAAACACCTCCAAATCTTTTTGTTGTATTTTACTATTTACTGTCCATAACTGTCACGCCTGCCCTAATTTTCATTGGCTATTCCCATTCACCAGTAACGGAGATAAGCATCTGATGTAAATGAATACATTAATTTTAATAGCCCATGACAAGTAACGTGTTTTGCTGTGTCTCCTTATTTGACCCACCCTCACGAAAAGCCACTTGAGGCTTCAGGCTATTTATTTCAAGAGAACAGGGGGTTACTTCATTGGCCGCCCCTTTCTTTTAAACCTCTGACCCGAAATAGTGCTGCTTCACTTTATCCTAGACTGGCCGGGGAAGTGACAAACGCATTAGAACAGGTCACAGCTAAGATCATTGGGCCCCTGAGAGGGTGAAAAAAAAAAGATGTGATAAATAGATCACCCTTCCTTGTAAGTTCAATCGATGTGACCTCAAAATTAATGCGCGTGTGAAACCAGGAAGAGCCAAACATGATGGGCACGATCTTTCTCCAGGCAAGAGGGGACACTTTGAGGGGACACTTGGAGGGGACACTTGGGGGGGGACACTTGGATGGGACACTTGGAGGGGACTTGGAGTACCCACAGAACATTTGTGTTGTGCGAAGTCCGTGGTGAGCAGCAGCTGTGCTCAGCGCGCATTCAAACAGTATCTAGTGATGCACACAGAGAGTGAAGAAAAACGCACCGAAAATAATTATACCAAATTATTAGATTTAGTTTGTCCCCATCCAAGTATTCTCCACTCCTTGCATCTCGGACGTACAAAATAGAATTGTTGTCATGTGTCAGGCTTCAAGAATCAGAATGAGTGATCCCTCTTGTTTAATACTTGTATATATAGAGATAGAAAACGTATTGTGTTGTGGTGTAGTCTACCAGGCATGTAGTGGTGTAGTCTATTAGACGGCATGTAGTGGTGTAGTCTATCAGGCATGTAGTGATTTAGTCTACCAGGCATGTAGTGATTTAGTCTACCAGGCATGTAGTCATGTAGTCTACCAGGCATGTAGTGATGTAGTCTACCAGGCCAAAGAACTAGCAAACAATCCTAGATATTCATGTCAACATTAATTCCAATTTGATACCGTAGGACTTTTTAAGTACATCTTATTTTGCTAATGCTATAGATAAGATTTTATTTTCGTGAACAGAGTAAATCCTGTTTAGAACACTTAGAAATATGAAACTCAGTGTCATTAATCCTAGTCTATATCTGTCACACAAGTAAACAAAGGATTTTGTCCGCTCCTCTATAACTGTGGCTGAATGACCTTCACATGCAAGTGAATGTCAAACATTAAAATTTCATTAGATCCGACCTGTGCTAATATCACCCTAATGATGTCATTAGACCTGTGTGTGCTAGATGTACTATCGTATCATGATACCAATACTTATGAGACAACTTTGGCTCAGGCTACTCATGTCCTCCTATGGAGTCTGTCTAAAATCAACATCCTGAAATTATTTTGTAAAGTTTTATTAAAAGTTTAATTCATGCATCATGCATCATACATTGTATATGGAAATATTATTATTATGAATGAAATGTATAAGATTGTATGGTAGTGTGAAATGTAATTATTCTCTTCAGGGCTAATAAAAAGTAGCAACAATACTGTGGATTATGAGTCTCTTATCCAGGCTAATGCCCCCTCTCTCGCGGCTTCACACTGTTACCTCAGCAGGCCTGATCACTCTAGAACTTTCTCAATCCCACGCAGAGCACACAATGCAGCTGCCACATATATATGCGCATTCTCACAAAATCTTCCTCTGTCTATATCCAGATACCCATTGTGGTTTTTTGAAGAAAAGAGTTAAGAAAAATGTGAATAAAGTGCTTCATGTAATTTCTCTTTAGATATTTAGTCCAACGCCATAAACTGCTCAGCCAGGCTACTTCATACAATTTTTTAAGGGCTTCCGAGAGCTTTGCTAAAGCTCGCTATGAACTGTGTATATATTCCAAGAAATTGCGAGACCAGAGGAGGTGCTCCCAGCTCTTTAGAACACTTTGACTCTGGATGACGGTGATGTACAGTGTAGATTCCGTTGTCCTGTGTTCCCCAGTAACTTTGATTGACTGTTACTGCTTGTACATGTGCGCCCCCTAGTGAGTAGTAATTTGTATTTGTATTTTCCAGTAATGTGATCTAGCACAGGACTAGTGACAATCACGTGGTGTCCAAATTCAGAGAGATAAGGATCTTATAAAATAGTTATTAGAGTTACGATCAACAACTCCCGTGAACAAGTTCATGTGTAGGCCTACACGTAGATTCAGTGCACTAAGCCGCCATCTTGGTGTGGACATAGCACACACGGAAGACAATGAAAGAAGGAAGAGAATGAAAGAAGGATGACAATGAAAGAAGGAAGACATGAGAGTCTGCTGCTATCTTCTTGAGCTGAAATTTTTTTCCTCCTCTATATCCGAGAGAATAGATTTCTGTCATCGTGACGGACCTCAATATCATCATACACGTTTCAGTCTGTCATCAGTCAGTGTTTTCACAGTCTAGAACAGTGTCATTGCGACCTGTAAACTTGCTGCGGTAGAAGGTTCATGTTTATCAGTGACTGGTCATTTTCTCTCTGTGTTTATGTCCTGGGTCTGTGAAGTGATTGGATGAGTTACATCGTATTATTTCCACTAGCAGAGAGTTTGTTTGTTCATGACTCAAGCCGGTCTAGAAATAGAACTTTAATCTATTTCAGGGAAGTTGTGCCAAGGTCCGTTCTATATTTAACGTGTTTTGATCGGGTATTTGGGTGGATGTTTGTTTGTCCTCTGTCCTCATTTAACGCTCTATGAATGAAATCAGTCGAGCATATAAGTTCTTATGTCAAGAGAACACCTGTGGCTGTCTGACTTACACAGAACAACGTATTTGCTCCAAGCTCTTGATTGCACTCGTTGGAAAACTTTACATTATTACAACTTCTATCACACGACAGTGAAATGGTTTAGCTGTGTGTTTGTGTACGCATATCTTGTAGTTTCAAATTTATCCTATGTGTTCAAAATCAACCCTTTTAAAAACTTTTTTGTCATAAATAAGTATATTTCTGGACTTGCTGTGGCTTCGTCCAAGTCTAGTATGAAGTATACAGTAGGTTCATTTGATACCAACTTTGTCCAACTTTGATCTTAGGCTTCAGCTTAAGACGAATTCTTCTCTTCATTTCTTTCTTTCTTTTTCTTCCTTTTCTTTTTTTTTTCCATTCTCCTTCTTCTTCTTCTTCTTCTCCTTCTTCTTCTCCTTCTCTCCTTAGGTATTTCTGTGCAAGTTGATTGATTTGTTTAATCTAAACTTTCCACGAAATGATTCTTTCATTTTTCATTCCGACCTCAGGATACATCTGACCAGCTAAGCAATGTTTCCATAACCTGATATTTCCTGTCTGTCCGTGGTCGTGATCCCTGTGATGTCTTGTGTCTGTTGTTTAGTGATATATTTCATGATTTCTCGTTAGTCTTGTCGTTGATACAACACTGAGTGACAACATCATTGTCTTGAAGAGACAGGAAGAGACCACCATCTTTACAGAACATCGGTGTCCCAGGGTTCATTGACACGTCAGAACTGGTGTTAGTGTTGAAAGGTCTGCCATCCGTGACTGTAGACAAAATATTTCAGATACACCAGGCCTCTCGTATACCACATTCTTCACGACTGTCTCATCTTTTTCTATCAGAGAGTTTGAGGATCTGAGCCAGTGGGGTCTTACACTATACGGCCCCACCAACAACCACCAGGTCACGGTCCTGTGTATGCAGCCAGACATAACTTGATCTCTAATCAAATGAATTCTGTCCAGACAAACTGCTGGACACTGGTCAAGGTGAAGATGATGTACTGCGACTGCTGGTTAGTTGGTTGTTGGAATCATGATCTGTCTTGCTGTAGTTAGTTGTATTGTGGTTGTTGATGTTACTGTTGTTGTTGTTGTTGTGTGTGTGTGTGTTTATTATGTGTATGTGTGTATGTGTATTATATGTATGTGTATATGTCTTTATGTGTGCATGTCTATAGGTATGTGTGTGTAAGTGTATGTGTGTGTGTGTGTGTGTGTGTGTGTGTGTGTGTGTGTATGTATGTATGCATGTTAATGTGTATGTGTATGTGCGTGTGTATGTATGTGTATGTGTATATGTATGTGTATTTGTGTGTATGTGTGTATGTGTATTATATGTACGTGTGTGTATATGAATGTGTTTGTGTATATGTCTGTATGTATGTGTATGTATATGTATGTATGTGTGTATGTGTGTATGTGCATATATACTCATGATCAAAAGAAACGCGAAAACTTTCATGATTATTTTCTTATTGAATAATATAATCTGTCCTAAAAATATCCGATGCATTCGACTTAAGAGATACCACTGTAACGTGTTCAAGCAAAGGAGTTTAGTTTACTCTCTAGTTTTGAGAGTTATGCCCCTTGAGTTTTGATTCAAACAAAAGCACGTGGGAGTATGTAAGTTGCGTGGAAAGTGCATAACAAAAGATGATTTGTGCTCACTCAGACATCTGTATAAAGGGGAAGCTCAAATTTATAGTCGGTCAAGCCGCAACAACGATGCCTCGCCTAAGTGTGGAAAATCGAGAGAGAGCTATAGGACGATTAGAGGCGGGAGAACGACCAGAGGTGGTTGCGACTGCCTTAGGTGTCCATATCTCGACGATTTATCGCCTTCGAGAACGTTTTCAGCAGAATCACTCAACAGCAGACAGGCCGAGAAGTGGCAGACCGAGGGTAACAGATGCACGTACAGATCGCCTAATTGTTCACCGTCATGTGGCCGATCGCTTTACTACCGCAGCAGAGACTGTTAGAAACACTATTGGTGTGCATGGACAACGCATCAGTCGACATACTGTGCGCCGCCGACTGCGCGACCAGAATCTTCAATGTCGACGACCATATCGAGGAGCTATTCTTACTCCTCGGCATCGCCTGGATCGTCTTCACTGGGCACAAAGGCACATAAACTGGCGCATGAGAGAGTGGTCGAGAATCCTGTTCACCGATGAGAGCCTCTTTTGCATAGACAATGCAAACAACAGAATCCGAGTGTATCGTCGCACAGGTGAACGTTTCTTGGATGATTGTGTTTTGGAAAGGGACAGATGGGGAGGACCTCGAGTGATGCTATGGGGTGGAATTGCTCACAACCAGATAATCGGGCCAGTTTTCTTTCAAAATCAAGGCCAAGGACGGGGAAATGGAGTCACTGCGCAGCGCTACATCGACGAAATTCTGAGACCACACACCATCCTTTTTTTCCATCGACATGCAAATTTCACTTTACAGCAAGATAATGCACTGGCGCACACGGCTAGAGCTACGCAAGACTTTCTACAACGTCATGGAATCCCTCTTCTGCCTCATCCAGCCCGCAGTCCGGATTTAAATCCCATAGAACATTTTTGGGATGAATTAGAAAGGCGCCTCGAGGGGAGACAACCACGCCCTAGAACAGCCCAGGAGCTGCAGGCAGCTCTTCTGGATGTATGGAGGAATGTTCCTAGGCACCTCACTAACAATCTTGTGGCGTCTATTGTACAGGAGATGCAACGCAGTCATTCAAGCAAATGGTGGTCACACACGATATTGACTTCCGGTACCGAGTGACACGTGATTTGTTGGTTGAATTTAAAAAGGCAATAATAAAACTAATCTACCTTTAATGCTCTTTAATTCACTGAATTTGTTCGCCAAAACTTTGTCACAGAAAGATAGTCTGGGGGCTATAATGATACATGTCATTTACATGAAAAATTATTTTCGCGTTACTTTTGATCATGAGTATATATATATGTGTGTGTATGTGTATTATAAGTATGTGTGTATATGAATGTATGTGGTGTGTATGTATAATATGTGTGTGTATGTGTATGAGTGCGTGTGTGTATGTATGTGTATATATGTGTGTGTGTGTGTGTGTGTGTGTGTGTGTGTGTGTGTGTGTGTGTGTGTGTGTGTGTGTGTGTGTGTGTGTGTGTGTGTGTGTATACATTCTGTCAAAAGAGAGAGGTTTTGCTTGAAAAGGTATCGTTCACGAGTTATTGCGGTTGTTGGTGGTGATTATCCTGATGTAGTTGTCTGCTAGGGCTCTGTATCAAATATTGTAAATATTCTTCTTGTAGACGCAGTAAAGACAGCGCTTGCACTAATACGGTACTTTATCCTAGGCCGCAAGAAACAAATCCACGGATAGAAAGATGATCCGATGATAACAATAGACGTCGAGATCTATTCTGAATCCAGGCTGTTATTGGACCTGAAGTCACGAGTGAAGATATGCGAGATCTTTGTCCTCTGATTCAGTTCAACCATTCAGTTCAACCATTCAGTTCAACCTGTGAACATGACATCAAGGACAGGAACACTAAACAAGTCTGTCGGTATTGGGGGTCGGTGGAGGGAGGTGGGAGGTGGGGATGTGGAGATCAGTGCAGATATCACTAACAGTGACAGAGTTTGGGGTGTGAAGTTGATGACTCAGAGGTGAACACAATCGGACACGAACTGTCAACTCTTGTTGTTTTCATACGGTGAATCACAGCGGGCTTTTCCACGTTTGTTTTGGGCAGAAGAGGGGGGGGGGGAGGGGGAGGGATTAGTGGTGGAGGGCAGGGGGATAAGGTAACATTATATCGTAGATATCTAAGTTGTTGTCTCGCCATGATTAGAGATGGTGGTTACTGGGTTAGGTACAAAATAAATATTAGAGATTCTGGAGATCAACACGGTCTTGTTCATTGCCAGGATGGTGTTTTCGTGATCTTGTCTTGGTGGGGTTTCCATCGCTGTTGTCGTTTATTATCAACATTAAGGCATTGAAACAAACGGACTGGTGATACTGTTTCTCCTGTTTATGTGTACCGGTCCATGGAAATTCTAAACAAAGTGTTTTTTATCTGTTTCTTGCTCGCTGCAAGTGGAAAGCGATGTATTTATATAGTTATGAGTCAGACCTAAGACTGGCATATCTCCGCAAGGGCGTCTGGGTATTACATGTATCTTATCATTATGTGTACATACCACATGTCAATGCGTCATTCAACTAAGGCATGATATGTCTCTGACGAGTCAGTGTGACTTTTTCTAGAGATATTTTATATATATAGAGAGAGATTTGTTTTCTTTTTTAGATTAGAATGGTGAGTAAAGAAATTATAAATTGCTGCACGAGTCTATGGCATTTTTTAAAAGTTCTACTTTTCCATTCATATAATTTGTGTTTGTTACATTAAATGTACACAACTGGCCACAGGAAACTGTCAGTCAGAGAACGAGGCAAGAGAAGATTTTCAGAGGAAGTTTCCCCAGTCTAATAAGTTTTTGGTCCTTTGACTTCCTGACACTCTAAATGGGTTGAACTACAATTTCGTCATGACTTCCAAGTCTTTGTGTTGAGTTTTTGTTCTGTCTCGCAAAACACATGCGAACCCGCAACCTCCAGATGTTTATAATAAACACACAGGCCTTAAACACAGGCCGGGGATGATGGAAGAGAAAGACAGGAAAAATTGATGTTGGGAGAGGGCTGGGGGGCGGGGAGAGTGGGAGGAGGAATAAAAGGGTGAGAAGACTTGCTGTGTGAGAGTGTAAAAGGAAAAGTCACGTGATAAGTCACGTAAGGTGTGCCTGACGTCAGACCCAAAAGACCAGGAGCTGTGAATGACTGAGACAAGATGATAATATACACATGGTACACCAGCAGGAGAGAGACCAATATCACTGACCTCGTGGTCAGTAACAAACTACACCTGTAGTTTTGTTTGAGGAAGATGTCACATATTCATGAGTAGTGAGTACAACGTGGAAATGGAGCACTTAGTAACAGAAGTGGCGAGTGAGCAGACACAAACCGATGCTCACAAAAAGTAGGATAAAGTGGAAAGTGCTGAAAAAGACAAATGCAGAGAGAAAATGAGTATTTTCTTGAGTTCATTCCCCTTTATCCTACTTTGTGTGAGCATCTGTTTGTGTGTGCTCACTCCCACTTCATATTCATGAAGAGCACTGTGTAAATATACAACATTATTTTGTGCCCATCAGCTTTCACTGGAAACTCAGAGAACTGAGAAAGTCTTGGCTAGTTGGTTGCTTATCCGATGGTATTTATAGATTACATACGGGCATTAATTTTGAAGTCACTTGAAGTAGACTTACAAGAAAGAGTGGTCTGTTCATCACATCATTTTTATCTCCCTTACTGGGACTAAGTGACCTTAGCTATGGCCTGATCTAATGCATTTGTCACTTCCCTGGCCAATTTAGGTTAATTTAAAGCAGTACTATTTCGAATAAGAGATTTGAAAACATAAGGGCTGCCATTGAGCTAACCCCTTGTTCTCTTGAAAAAGCCTGAGGCCTCAACTTGGCCTTTCATAGAGGTGGTTCACACAAAGGGGCAGGGCAAAAACTTTACTTGTCATGGGCTATTAAAAGTAGTGTATTTTTTTTAGAACAGATGTTTATCTCCATTACTGGTGAGTGGGAATAGCAAACGAAAATTAGGTCTGGAGTGATGGCAGTCGACAGTACATAGTAATATAATAAAGCAAAAAGATCTGGTCGTGTGTAATCCTTAGAATGGCTCTTCTGTTCGTAGATTTCCAAGTCATCTAAAATGAATCGTCCTGGATGAAAAAAATCAGCGATGAGAAAGTTTGGATCTCCAAGTGCTCGGAAAGAAATTGTAACCGATCAGTTTCATGTGGGGATAAAAGATGATAACGTGGAAAAGACTCTCCAGAAATAGATGATGATCAGAAACATAAGTATAAACACTGACCTGAAAAGGAAGGTGAAATATTCACCACTGTACGGCTGTGCTTTGTCACGGCCTCATTATTACTTGTGTTTCTGGAAGGTTGATATTAAAAAAAACAACAACATCCATATTGTCTTGCAGTTCTCAAGATATATATATATAAACTGAACCAAATTAAATGTGAGTAATAAAAAAAACTAAGTTCCCACTTCAGTTGACTTTTTTTTTTTTTTTAATTCAATGATTTCATTTATCCCAGGATATGGAGAAAATCGTTTGTTGACTCAAAGAGACAAACATCTCAGAGAGTTTGATTTAACCCGAGATATCATTCTACAGACATTATGGCTTCCAGGCTCGGTGATGTTTATGGTGGTGTTTTTGGCGATGAGGAGTAATTGTTCTGGTCGTTGCTAATGTCTGACTCGTTGTTATCTTCCTAGCCAGGATGGTCTTCCTATAATCTCTTGCTATCTCTAGTTCTTGATGCTCCTCAATATTGTGGTGACATTTGCTGATCATCTTTCCCTGGTTATTAATCTTGTTGATGTTGTCGTAGAAGGTGGTAGTGGTGGTGGTGATAGTGATGGTGATTTTTGTGCTGTCGTCAATATTTGAACGGATTGTGTGTTGAGTTTCTTTAATGTATTTTTGTCATTGCTAGAAACACCAAGCTGTGGCACTTTGGAACGAATTGCTATTAGGGGAAACTATAAATATTCAATTATAAAAAAATCAAAGAGAAATAATCTTTGCTTGCCACAATAGATTGCCACCCTTCCTCTCTTTCCTCCTCCCTCACCCCCCCCCCCCCNCCCCCCCCCCCCCCCCCCCCCCCTTTTCCTCTGCAACTGGTCCTTTCCTGCCAAGGGCGAAAAGGGATTTTTAGCTCAGACCTGATCACGTGATCAGCTCCCTACAGTGCGCGCCAAAATATTAGAATGGGATTATCTGTCCACGGGCCGTAACTGTGAACAACATGATCTCCCCTTTCTCGCATGTGCAGCTGCCGTGTGAACATCCGGGTCATGTGACTCTTCCACAAGTTTGATGACGTCAGCATGGAGGGTCGGACGTGCCAGACAGCGCATGATAGTAGTAAACAGTGAGTCTGAGAAAAATTCAGGAATTCATAGTAGTTGATAACGATTTGACTCAAGATGGCAGCCATTGCTAACTGTGAACTAGAAGTTGTTTTTTTCTTGGTCTCAACGATAAGTGTCCTACAGATTGTGAGAGGTTTCTGTTTGTCTCTTTCAGCCATTTTCTCCACTGTCACTAAAATACAGTTCTGCAATCATTAAACTTAATGAATAGTTTGCAACATTCAAACTCAAAGAGTTTTTTTTTTTTTTAATGTAATGTAACATACCGACGTCCATTTGTTTTCAGGCTACAAAGAGATACATCACAAGATGTGAACAAGCTCACTGTTTTCTCTGACTCCATATCGTGGTCTTTATAGAAAGCTAAAACCACATCGATATGACTGCGCCAAACTTTCAGCTTCACTGTCTACAACAATTCATTTCAAGTGCAGAGAAATTTCCACCTTTGCTTATCTCGGGTGTGGAAGAAGTGGATGTAGGTGGTACCATGACCACAACTTTCAACTCAGTAGTGACAGAAACAGCCACTTGGCAAACTTCACCCGAAGTAGAAATCTTGGGTCACTACTGAACTACTAGACCTGGTCACTACTGAACTACTAGACCTGGTCACTACTGAACTACTAGGCCTGGTCACTACTGAACTACTAGATCTGTGTGATAAACGGAGATACCTGAAGAGGAAGAAAGACACACCTGAGGAAGTTCATGCCTATAGGGAGATCATTAAGAGCATCAGCAAAAGAGAAATGGATAGAAGACAAGTGCCAGGATATGGAGAACAGCTTGAACAAGAACAGCAGCAAAAAGACAAAATATTATCAAGTGGTTTACAGGTGAAAACAGCCCAGAGTCTCCACCTTACAGAGCAAGACATGGAAATGTCTCACAGAAGAATAAAGAGGTTTTAGACAGGGTGACTGAGTACTGTTCTGAACTCTACAACCAAACACTTACCGGAGACCCAGCAGTACTGATATGTCCACACACCAACGAGGAAGAAGAAACCCCTCCAATCCTCAAAGAAGAAGTGGAAACAACAGTGCAGTTACTGAACAAAGGAAAGTCAGCAGAAATGGACAACATCCCAGCAGAGCTGCTACAAGCAGAGGTAGAAGCTATAATCGATGCCCTCACCATCATCTGCAAGAAGATCTGGCAAAGCGGGGAGTGGTCAAAACCATGGACGTAGTCACTGGTCATCACACTGCCAAAGAACAGCAGTGCCAAAGTTACCGCACCATCAGTCTCATCAGCCATCCAAGCAAAGTCCATCTGAAAGTAAAACTAAACAGACTAAAACCCCAGATTGAGCAGCTCATCGGAGGAACAGGCTGAATTCAGAGTAGGGCCGAGCACCACTGAACAGATATTTAACTTGAAGGTAATTTGTGAGAGTTACTTACAACATCAACAACATTTCTACCACGTATATGTGTGGATTTCAAGAAAGAATTTGAAAGGTTAAGACATGCAGCTCTGTAGGCGACCATGAGAAAATATAACATCGGTCCTAATCTTGTCAAAATCATCAGACATCTCTACGACAAAGCCATCAGCACAGTCTACAACGGAACAGTCTGTAAACGCCAAGACTGCCTACTCTCCCCTAAAGTTTTCTTCCTGGAGCGCGTAATGACCAACGCCCTGGCAGACCACGAGGGAGATAAAACCATCATCAACCTCCGTTTTGCAGATGATCTTGATGGACTAGCAGGAGATGAGAAAAGAGCTTGCCAACTAAATAAAAAGGCTGGCACCACCTCACGAGCTTACGGAATGAAAATCAGTGCAGAGAAAACGAAAGTTGTGACAATCAACACCAATGGCATCAACAGAGACATCAAAGTCAATGAGCAATCACTCGACACCGTGTCCAGCTTCAACTATCCAGGAGTGATTGTGTCAGATCAAAAGTCCAAACAAGAACTACTGGCCAGAATAGCACAAACAACAGCTCCTCTGGCACGCCTCAAGCCCATATGGAACGACAGAAACATCAGTCATGGTTCAAAAGTGAGATTACTACATTCACTTGTCATCTCCATTTTTCTGTATGTTTGCGAGTCATGGACCCTCGCAGCAGAACTGCAAAGAAAATTAGAAAGCTTGGAGATGAGGTGCTACAGAAAGCTCTTGGGAATTTCATACGTATTCAACACATCACCAATAAAGCAGTCCGACCATCAAGCAAGCCACTGGACCACATGATGACCTGCTCACCATTGTCAAGAAATGAAAACTGAGATGGTACGGTCATATCACCAGATAGTCAGGCGTTGTAAAAACCATCCTGCAGGGAACTGTTCGATGAGGCAGGCGACGAGGGCGACAGAAGAAGAGATGGGAAGATAACATCCAAGAACATCCTGGATTGAAGCTGAACGAAACAATGAGAGCCATAGAGGACAGAGAGAAATGGAGAAAACAGATCATATGTGGTGCCTCAACAAACCCAGTGGGTTATGGGATAGGATAGGATAGGATAGGATAGGATAGGAGAGGAGAGGATATGATAGGATAGGATAGGATAGGATAGGATAGGATAGGAGAGGATAGGAGAGGAGAGGAGAGGAGAGGAGAGGAGAGGAGAGGAGAGGAGAGGAGAGGAGAGAAGAGGAGAGGATAGGATAGGAGAGGAGAGGAGAGGAGAGGAAAGGATAGGATAGGATAGGATAGGATAGGATAGGATAGGATAGGATAGGATAGGATAATAGGATAGGATAGGATAGGATAGGATAGGATAGGAATGTAAACATTATCTGCGGGGGGATTCACAAATCTAGAGACCAGCGTGTATAATTTGTTCAAACAAAATTTGTTCATGTTTATTTTTGTATCACTAACAACCAAACTGCGGCCCTATACTCTCCATATGGCAGTGGGAAGCCAATATATTACACGGTCCATGCTGTCCACACTGATCCCAATAAATACTCGTAGTACTTAAACAATGGCTAATGGTGCCTTTACTATTGGGTCACTAGAATAGAAGTGTGTTACTTAGAACCACACCGAGTCTTGAGGACCACAACAGTCATAAGAAGTCAGAATGTCAGGGGAGCTGAAGACAGAAAAGTCTTTTATAAAAATGGAGGGAGAGTCTTAAAGGAATACGTTAATGACATCCAGAAACAAGATGTAGGGTTCATTTCTAAAGCAAATTATTTCAGCAAAAAAAAAATAATTTTTTAAATGAACACTCTAGAAGCCAGGGGCGATAATAACTACACATAGTTATGAGTGAAAGGTCACTCTGGCCAAACTATGATCAAATATGAAGAGTCACGCACTCAGCAGGGGCAATGACTATGATTGTCTGTACACGAAAATCGTCCAAGGAATTTCGAATTTTTAATGTCTGGATCACAGCTAAGCAGAAACGGTAAAACATTCAGCATCTTTGAGTACTGGAGGTCAGAGTGGTTTGCCATGGACCACAGTGGATGATAGAAACACTATAAAAGTCTCCAGTGATGGAGGACAGTATTGTCTACATGGATTGGTGAGAGTAGCCTGAAGATTAATCAGGTAAAGAGAATGTTATAACACCGCATGCGTGTGGAACCACACTGGGTCAATTTGTGGTGAGAGAATGTTAACACTGCATGCGTGTGGAACCACACTGGGTCAGTTTTGTAGCAAATAAATTTGACATTCCAAACATGTGAAATCGCATTGTGCTCCAATGTTTTCTTCTCTTTTTTCTCGCTCTTGTTTGCCGCTTGTCTGAAGGAATCAGATTAAAAGAATGATTAGTTTGCATTTGTTATCTTTTTCTTCCACACTCCTCCTCCTCGTTGTTTTCCAGTAAGTTGAAACAGCCTAAATTTGTTCCAAGCTCCAGACCTATGAGACTCAATAATAGCAGGATACAAGATTTGTCCTTCGATCAGACTGTGTGGAATAATCGTTTAACCTGAAAACACACCGTAAAGGTGTTGAAAAATTGCTGCAGGCAGTACTCCCAATGACATCAGAGGAGTTAATTGCCTTGGCCGCTATGGTCTGTAAAAGGATTCAGATTGTTCACCTTTTTTTTTTATATCATAGTAATTAAAATTGTGAAAAATCTAACCGAGAAAACCCCATACAATTTGAGCAAAGTGGTAGCACCAGTCCTACAGACTACAGACTACAGACTACAGACTAGTCTTGGCAATGGTGGACCGGTAGTTCCTGTGGTTCGGAAGGAAAATGTTATGAAATGGCTGAAAGGGGATTTTACAATTTGGTCCCTGTTACCTGTAATGTCATCTTGACGACGTGAACACAAATAAATATTAATGTCCCCCAGATGGCAACCATATGAAAATCAGAACCCCAACAAATGAATCAACTTGATTTACATCTTTACAACATGGCCAACGTAATATCTGTCAATCTCTCCTTGACTCTTTTTCTTTTTCTCCTCTCTGTCTACATATCTCTCTTTCGTTCATTTTGTACGTTCTTCTCCTCCTCCCATCCTCCCCCTCCCCCAACTTCCAGAAAAGAACACAGTTTCCATGAACTTCTCCTCATACTGTAAAACTCATGTTTATTTCGTTGCTCCTCCGCCGATAACCTGCGTTTCCTTTCAGTGACCTTGAACCTGACCCTTGATCCCAATCGACTTTGTTTACCTGTCTGGCGGGAAGGGTGGCTTAATGCTGCATACATCCATCCTCATAAAACCCAGTGTGTGTGTGTGAACCTGTCAGCCTGAAGGTGCATGTTTTCTCTATACGTCTCATGATGCAACTTCCACAACCAACATGGAAAATGAGTCTCCAACGAATTACAACTGAGTTATCAGGTATAACAACTGACTGAGATTAGTCGTCAAAGACATGTTGTTATTCTACCATTCAGATATAGCAGAAGAAGAAGAAGAAGAAGAAGAAGAAGAGAGCGAGAGAAAGAGAGAGCGAGAGAGATGAAAGTGTCTGGATGCCCATTGTGAACACTGCCATTGTTATTGTGTTTTGTATTGTCTGTAGACTTACTGTACTTACCTTCGCTGTGCATGAAGTAAACATTGGTGAAACTCGTTACAAACAGTCATAGCTTCAGCCACATTAGTGAACAGCCTCTTGACTAGATCTGGTGAACTTCTCTCGTGTACACTTTCTCTTTTCTAATTTTTCCTGTTCCTAACCTTAAAACTTGTTCACTGTGAGGATATCTTCTGATATTGCTCATGAAGGAAGTCAGTCATATCTACGGGACGACACTGTCTTGCTGCGTGAGTAAGTTTTACTATTCAGGTTTATGCATGAATTAAGAGAAATATCCTGGTGTTCAGGGACAGGAATCGAACCACGAAAGTTCGCGAAATTTTGAGAAGCTGACACACCTCTGAACCTGCACACGCTGATGGACGGTAGGCAAATGGCAGCTAGCTCGAACTGTTAGATGTGTTACTATGTAATTATTCATGTGTAGTTAAATCAGAGCGAAAAGTGAAATCTGTGACCGTCTGGTGCACACAGACAGAGACCCAGTCACAGCTCCAGATCAGTGAGTTTTGCGCCTAAGTAAACACGAGGCTCTATCAGTCCGTAACGCCTGCGCATGATGTAAACAGGTGGGTTTTTTTTTGGTTTTTTTTTTTTGCTAAAATAATATAATTATTTCCTGGCTGCTGGCGTTCTGCCAACTTTTGACCCAGTTTGATGAAAACGGGGCGAAAAAACCTCCAAGGCTGTCTGTGTTTCTCTCGCTCTCTCCTTCCCCCCCCCCCCCCCCCCCCCCNCCACCCCCTCCTCACATCTTTCTCTTTTCTCCCGTCCACCTCCACCTGCCTGATCGTGATGTTAAATGATGGGAGGTCAAAGGTCAGAATTAGGTCATTATGTCATCGCTGGAGATGTAAACAACTTCACAGCACTCTTAGACTCTCCCTCTCTCTTTCTCTCTCTCTCTCTCTCTCTCTCTTGCTCACTCGCTCCCTCTCTCTCTCTCGCTCGCTCGCTCCCTCTCTCTCCCTCTGTCCCTCTTTCTCTCGCTCGCTCGCTTCCTCTCTCTCTTTCTCTCCCTCCCTCCCCCTCTCTCACTCTCTCTCCCTCTCTCTCTCGCTCGCTCGCTCGCTCGCTCGCTCCCTCTCTCTACCTGTCCCTTGCTCTCTCGCTCCTTCTCTCTCTCCCTCCCTCTCTCACTCTCTCTCTCCCTCCTTCTCTCTCTCTCTCACTCTCTCGCTCGCTCGCTCGTTCGCTCTTTGTTTCTCATTCACTCCCTATTTCTCTTCACTCTCTCTGTCTCTCTCATTCTCTATCTGTCTTATACTCTGTCTCACTTTCTACATATCCCTCACTTTCTCTCTCTCTTTCTATCTCTCTGTCTCACTCTCCCCTCTATCTTACACTCTCTATTCCCCGTAAAAAGTGTCAAGATAAGTCCTACGCCTGTGCGCGTTCGACCTTGAAATGTGCTAAGTGACCTCCC
>JAWQUT010000749.1:109021-124124 GCA_033807755.1 Ellobium chinense
CCCCAACCCTAAGAATAAAACGTGCACCTTAATGTGAGCCCACTTCCTCTAGCCCACTCCACACTTGATGGTAATCCTCACCCGGACAGTGAGTGACTGTCACCAGTAGTCAGTAGTCTGTCATCGTGAGTACTTGTTGTTCAATAGTTTGGCGTCACATTCTCCAAGGCAGTCAGAACCGGATGTGGCGAGTAAGGAACGAGGATGGAACCAAAAATAACCAAACAGGAGAAAATTCTCAATGACAAAAAAAAAAAAAATGAAGAATATTATTTTCTTTTGGCCAAAATGAAATTAATAATAGTGAAAGAATTGTACAGTGCTAGCTCTGTATGTACTCTGTAAACAGATTTTGTCTTGACATGCAAAATGATTATAATACTCTTGTGTGTGTGTGTGTGTGTGTGTGTGTGTGTGTGTGTGTATGTATGTATGTATATATATAGATATATGTGTGTATATGTGTGTGTGTGTATGTATGTATGTGTGTGTGTATGTATGTGTGTGTGTGTGTGTGTATGTGTGTGTGTGTGTGTGTGTGTGTGTGTGTGTGTGTGTGTGTGTGTGTGTGTGAGATTTGCCACACTCGTTCAGATAAACAAGCAAAACACACACTGCTCACACTGAGACTTCACTCTTGTATGCATGTGTGATGGAGAGATGGAGAAAGTGATAGAGAGATGGACAAAGGTTTTCATGTACTGTAGTAACGAATATATTGTCGTCCTATCTGTTCCATGCATAGCTGATTCTGAATGTTGATATTGTCATCTAGTGTGTGAATATCGCTGTCCAGGGCTGTCCCAGGGCTGTCCCAGGGCTGTCCAGGGCTGTCCCATGCTGTCATCGGCTGTTCTGTGTCACTCGAACATTTCCTCCAGTCAACAAGTCACAATGATCCGCAGTCCGCTTCACGCAATATTACATACAGACTCTTTTTATTTTTGGCTTCCAAACTTATGGGAGAGCCAAAGCGGCAAAGTAAACATGTTTCCCCGGTCGTTTGACCCAGTTCAGGCTGTGAGTCAGTCGTCGATCAGCCGAGAAGCCCCGCCTCTTTCTGGTGCAGTGTTTGCCCGCTGGGTATATAAACTTGGACCTGTGCTGTGCAGGACAAGATTGACTTGAGCCGGTGAAAGCGAGAGAGCCAGTCAGTTTGAAGTTTGGTGACTGTGACAGAGAAATAAAAAGCTGCTTAATAGACTTTACAAACTTGAATTCACTTGTGATTCTGTCTGATTTTATTCATATCGTCTGCACTTTGCAAGTTTAGCCTTGGATTTGAAGGTAAGACTAAATATGGGTCTTGTGTTTAATTGTGTGTTTGTTCCTGTGTGTATCGTGAAACTGATCTCTGGAGTCTGTTCTCAAGTTCTATGTTAATGTCAGATAATGTCTTAATTCAGCAGCAGATACACTGGTTTTACACTCTGGTAACATCCATCCATGTTTCAACTGTTTACATACGATAGTAGAGACAGTAGTGCGTGCATAGAATCTTCAGAAAAATGATAAATATTCCATGTGTTGAATGTGATATGCATTCATGTTAATTTGAAAACATGCATTAAATGACTAATTTCACAGTGCACTGTATTTTGTAACGAATCAAATACAGTCAGTATATTATGTCATTTAAGACATGCAATAAATCCCTGAGGATTTGATGATGTGCAACAAACATTGTCTTAAGACATAGTCAACGTCAACTCTAACAAACGACATGTCAGAAGCTAAGACGTCTGAGAAGATCGAGAACTGGAAAATTCCGGTCAGAAGAATGTCAATACCGCTACCCCCCCCCCCNCCCCCCCCCACCCCCTTCTCTTGGTCCCTTTTTGACGGTACAATAATGGGTCTGATGTCCAGGGCTTTGGCTAGTTTTGTTGACATCGTTCTTTCTTTGGTTACATGAATAGTTTGTGGAAGGGGGAGGGTGTGGAGGGTGGTTTGAACTGGATAGGAGAAACTGGACTGTGAGTGATTGGTGAAACTATTATAAAGTTTTTGTGTGTGAGCATCAGGTATATGTCTGAGTATTGTGGAGTGAGTATATTTATGATACAGTATTTTAGTCACTCATGACGCCAGCTTGCACTCGTGATTCATATATAATAATAAGAAGAAAGCTTACAGTGGCACACACTATGTGCGAGCACTTGACCAGCAGTGTAGCTTTGCAAACAACAAAATAACAAACTTTTCTCCGGCTCTGCTGCGATTCTGGCGCGAAGGTCAAGGAGTGAGCTGTTTGTTCCCTCCTGCTCAATTAGGTCACGACCCATGCGCGGTGGATCTCGGTCAGACAGAATTTCATCCCTTCCCTGGGATAAACAAGTCTTGGCCTCGAGCCAGCCAGTGAGCTCGCATTGCATGTTGGAGGTCAGATGGATTGTGTACTCGCGCCTGGACATTGAGGAATTTGGGAGGGGGCGTGACCAGAGGAGTTTTTATTGGTTCTGTTCTCCACACAACGACAGCAACCAAAACTCGCTCACAACACAACATTGGACTGGACTGGAATGTCATGAAAAGTGGGAATCATTTTGAACAGATAGAATAGGGAAATCTTGATGTGATAGGGTTAGGGGCAGGTGAGGGGTGTGTGTGGGAGAAGGCGATCAATGAAATTGGATTCAAGGGAAGAAGGAAGGATGGCAGCTGAAGCGACTGGGAATGAAAATATGACGTAATGTGTGCAAGTTGTGTCCCAGGTGTGGCAGATTGATTAGGGGAAATAACTCGAGTCCAGGTCACAGTCATCGATCTCTGAGTCATCACCTCCAACTTCCACACCAGCCTCGGGGAAGGGGAGATGAGGAAGGGTGGGGGAAGGGGGGAGTCAGTGTGTACTCCATGAGCACGCGAGACACCTGCTGGTGACGTCATAATACATCAATCATAGCATGATGAAATCTCCAAGCAGATGACACTAGAATACTGGTCTAGTCTAGCTCTAAATATGGCCAGTCCACATAGATCGACTCATACATAATACATCTGTTACATGTACACGTAGATTAGAGAATGTCTACCAGTTGGTAGTGTCTAACTTGGCACTCACCAGCAATCACCAAATGTCTCATTTCATGTGAAGTCAGTTCCAACAGTAAGGGACACGTCATAGACTTTGTTTTAGTTTGTTTTTTGATAATATAATCTGACCGTCAAATTAACACTTTCGAAATCGGTACTGGAAATGCGTAGATTTTCGTAATTTTTTTTTTCCTGTTTTCCTGTGAGTTTTATTTTACTCCAAAAAAGCAGTTATTTTATTGCACCACCAACCCCTCTCCTGCGGCATGGTCAGGAAAAGAAAGGGGGGGGGGCAGGGTAAAGAGAGACTACCGAGCTCACTCACGGAATATTCCGCTCTTTCTAGAGAGTTCTCGGCTCTCTCAGGTTTCCAGCGTGCCCTCACGTGATTGGCTGAGCCGCCCAGAGTCAGCTATTGTTAGCTCAGTGCGTTATGACGTGTCGTTATATCGACCTCAGTCTAGACATCGTCTCACCTCGCTAGTTCAAAGTTGCAGAGTATAAAATACCAGCTCAGGAAATCTCTTCCTCCTGCCACAACGGTCTCGTCCACTCCTGGCAAGCACAGGGATTAGTAACTAACAATCTACCGGTGTATCTTGAATTGTCACGAGCGGGTCACTAAAGTTATCTTCACATGTCCGTTCAGTTTGTGTGGACACACTTGAGGTGCGTACCTCTTCCCTTCATCCTTTCCTTTGTCATTTCTGGACACAGACTGTAATAATCTTGTGCACATCTCCTCTTCTCTGTTCTTATTCTTCTCTCTCTCTCTCTCTCTACCTTCCTTTCTCTTTCTCTCTTCTTTCTCTCTATCCTGTCATTCTGTCACTTTTACTTTTTTCTCACCATTTTACATTCTCTCTCTCTCTCTCTCTCTCTCTCTCTCTCTCTCTCTCTCTCTCATATTCTTCTATCTACTGAGCTGTCACAGTCTCCTTTACCTTGTGACAGCTAGCACTAGCACTCAGTAGTTTAGTTCCTGTCTGTCCGCACCTGTCTCTCCTCACGTCTTCAGTGCGACAATTAATAAATAATGCCACTGCTTATCATTATCAGCCTCTCCACCTGTCACTTTTTGACACAATCACTGCACCTCTCCCTCCCCTCCCCCTCTCCCCCACAAGCCCCTCGTTATCGTGCACTTAAAGAATGTGTGGCTTGTTGTGCTTTTGTGTCCTCACAATGTAATGATAGTCCGCTAGGGAAGAGATCTCTGTGTGTGTTTGGCCGATGATAGTCCTTGCTATCTGTTCAAGGACTTCCTCCACAAATGGTTGTAAAATATATTAACAACATTGTCCGTTTGTCAATGTAGGTCAGTAGGTTTCCGGTGCACCGCCTCCTCAGTTGTCTGGTCTGAATGATGTAGTTGGCAGTTGATGTGTGCAGCACCCTTGGCCTTGTATGGGGAAAAGACGAGTGAATGACGTCAATAGTTTGTCAAAGGGGGAGTGACTAGGACCTGAATGATCATTTTATTGGTTGATAGCAGGTTCATAAAAGTTGATGAGACACATTCTAGTGTACATCACTGACAACAAGAGAGACATTGCACGCTCAGTTAGTACTACTAGTACTATAGCAGTCACCATGGAATTTATCGGAACATAGTCCATGGTGGTTCTGGGTGCACTATTTCCTGAGTCGATGTGATCTCAAGTGCACATTTCAATGACCAGATCACACCAGGACTGAAGTTTTTGAAGTTCTTGATAACATGCAAATTTGCATTTACCGTCATGAAGTAGTGGAGATGTCACGCATGACTTGTTTCATTACAGAAGATTGAATGTCTCTCTCGTAACTTAAATGCCGGCTGAATTCATGCCTCCTTTTCTCTGTTTTTATTGAGCATGTTTTCGCCCCGTCAGTTGACTATTAAATTTCGCTTGCCCTGAAAATAGATGGCTGGCTCCAGGCGGATGTCTGTCATTGTAGCAAGTCATTCAGGTGTGGACACATTAACTACGACTTACAAAGAATTCGCTGAGTCGTTGCCACCAAACAGGGGCCATGAAAGAAGTTGAGGTTCAGGCAACTAGGACATGACTCAGGCTCGGGCCTTTAGAAAAAAAGAAAATGAAAGGAAATTGTAGAGATCTGTTGAAGAGAGGAACATGCGCAGAAAAATAGATGAATAGCTTTTGAATATATATAATATACAATAATATCTGAAAAGTAGACGAGAAGCTTTTGAATACAGTAATATCTGATCCTTTCACAGCGGGCCACAAGTGGAGATCTAGGTCACCTTGGCGTGGTGCCAGGTGCTTAATGGCGGATTGTTGAGTGCAGCAGATTTTGAAAGGCCGAAGTTTGGAATGTGATGAGTCGCAAGATGATAAGGACATCTCGGTGACACAAGACCCATTTCTTGTACATGCACTTGATAGTGGAGCTGCACTTGGAGACAGGGGCCAGGAACGGNNGGGGGGGGGGGGGAACAGATCGGTGCCCGACACGTCTGACACGGTGTAGTGGGGAAGCTGCCGATGTGAAATTGCTGAACCGTTTTGATGAAAGATGTTGTGCAATCTACTGCCTCCAAACACATCTTATCTCAGTACAAACATATCAAGTTTCAAGTAGTCTCCATCAAGGCTGGATGAACTCAGATGGTGTCCTTTTACCGTGGGCGGAACTGTAACATGTTTTACATATTTTTATGGGCGTTTTCTTTACAACCCTTTTATACCTGATTTGAAGGTTAAGGTGGTGATTCATTCTGTGTACACAGATAATATACTGATCACGTGGTAGGGCCGCGGAAGAAACCTGAACCACATTTAGAGAACTTTGGTTTTTGCTTCATGCATCTGTGAATGGCTTAAATGTTATTGATTTTATGCACACACTACTAGTCTTTGTCTAAACGTTCAATGTTACTCACTGTATGGTAACCTGTGTCTTGTTATGACGATGTCTGTGTCTTTTCTTCTCTTCTGTATTGCCATGAACATTTCCTTTATGAAGTTATGCTAATCAGTGTTTATAATCGTGTCTACTTTCAGAATAATCAAGTCCTTGTCCAACCTACAACAGATTTACTTCCAACAGTGCCATGTTAATGAAGGAGTACAGCAAATTAACCGCCTCGGTGGTCCCGTGCGCCACCACTCTGGCAGACGGACGTCATGTGTTGGTGGATGCCATGACCGAGTCCCAGATCCAGGAGATGTACCTGCTTGTGCAGGAGGCAGCTCAGAGTGGTCAGGGATTTGGTGTGGACGAGTACACAGATGAGAAGGAGTTCCGGGAAGACATTGATGATGGCTTCAGATTTGCAGTCATGGACAAAGACTCGGGTGAGATGGTGGCTGCCTTCATCCTGGCTATCAGTAAATACTCTCGAGGCTGCCAGGTCGCCGATCCCTTCATTGTGGTCAAGCCCAACCAGCGGGGCTGCCGTCTGGGCACCTTCTGTATGAATCTGTGCGTCCAGTTTGCCCAGAAGTTGGGTTTCCTTGGTATGTATTGTGACACTTTCAGTAACAACACAGCCATGATCAAAATTATCGAGAACATTCCAGGTATCCAGAAAGTGGGTTGTCTGCCCATGGGTGGTGTTCTGAAAGATGGCCGCCTGGTGGGCACAGAGATCTACTACAAGGACCTTCGGCCAACCAATGAGAGAGGCTAACAGGGGACTTAACACAGTGACATGTGACTTTAAGTCAGAGAAGAAGTCAATTCGACTCTCCAACTCACTGCCAAGAGTACCCAACCTCATAGTTACATGCCGGGGCCCTGTGACCTTCTCTCTATAAATAGCAACACGATATTACAAGGTCACCGCCCCTGTAAGGACGTTATGAGAGACACATGACGTCATCATATAATCCAGAGAAATCTTGTAGAGTTGAGCAGTCTGAATCTTTTAGCAAGATCAGGTCGACCCAAGTGTTCCGGACCAGAGCCGTCCCTATCCACGTCTCTTTGTTTACCTCGGGATCGAACTCACACAAGATTCACCAGCTTGACTTTGAGTCGGCATGCTCAAGAGCACAGCTGACATCACTGATTGCATCATTCATCATTGACATGAACTGTTAGTGGCTGTAAGTGTATGCTTGACACCAGGGGAGAAACTGAGAGATAGAAATTTGTACAAACTGTGTAGATTTGGTACTCTACAAGAAACACATTTAAAACATTTCTCTTTAAGAGATTACTAAAATTCAGATACAGTGTGCAATATCTTTGTTAGACACAGAGAATGGTTCTAATGTTTCAAAGTTTCCAGTATCATCATGTCTGTGTATTCATTCTGAAATTTTATGTCTCTGTTTTTATCTGAATTTATGGAGGAAAAAAATGTCCTCATTTTTCTTGGACCTCACCTCATTTCATCTGCATGAATTCATTGCCTGAAATTGATCAGGTAAAGTAAACAATCTTAAATCTGAGATTATTTGAAATTTGATACCTGTTGACATTAGGGTGAGATTTTTGTGAATGATGTGGAGTTCTTTAGTTTGACAGCTGTTACTGGTTGTCTGCATAGCTTGTATGTCTGCTTGTACGTCTGCTTGTATGTCTGCTTATGGTTTCATTGTCAGGACTGGATTTCATCATGTGTGTATGCATGCATCCGTGTGTGATGATCATGTTTTTAAGCCATGTGTGGCGGTGTTAGGGAGCGTGTATGTGCACGTCTGTGTGTCTGTTGGTGGGGGTAAAGCAGCTGACCGTGTGGTATCATCCTGGAAACAGCGTGAAGCCCCTCTCACCTTCTCCCTGCCCTACATGACAGCACTCTTGTATGCACAACACTCCACCCTTCTTCTGAATGTCCACATAGCTTGACTGATAGAGTGACAGTGGTAGTCTTAAAGGAACACTCAGCCACTCTGTACATTCCAACAAATTTCAGCATTCAAACCTTGCAACCCTCCTCCATCCAGTCATCTCTCAACAGAACTATTCTAGCTGACCAGTTTCCTCACGGGATTAAAATCTAGGTTATTTTTGGTTTCGTTTTCGCAAAGATAATGTACGTTTTTTTGTTGTTGTTTTTTTTTTATGTGACACTGGGCGGTGTCCTGTTGTAAGCTGCCATGACACTCAGTTCAACATTTGGTCGCCATTTTGTCTTCCACTGATTCCACTCTCACCCAGCCCTTCACAACATGGGTCAGGGGCGATAACTAATGATAATACAAGCTAAGCTAGCAGTGACACCTTGTCAACAACAGCAAGCGATCATTTCACACTTGACAGTACTAATACCATGACCAGTACACTCAGTTGATTAGGCCCGTACATTAGACTGTAGCTCCATGGGCCCGTATGATCAGCCCCAGTTTGGTAACCTCCCAGCTCGGGTTTGGCACAGTTCCATGACGGGAAGTTGACACTGGGACTGATGGCCTTGAGGCTGGAGTAGCCAAACATGTTTGTCACCGAGCACAGAGTCTAAAGTTCCAGACCTCCAGACCTCCGCGGTTCGCAAAAGAGATAAAGTCCACACACATACACACATACACATACACACATACACACATACTGTAGGTGGTGCAGGTCAGGGCAAGCCACTTGTGGTAGTGATAAGATTCAGATAGTACCATAGTCTGGTTTCAACAACGCTCCTTGGTCTGTGGTTCAACACCCAAAACAAACAAACTTCAGCTTGATAAGTCTTACCTATAAAATAGGACCATAAGAACACTGAATGTTATTTTTAGCCCCTCTGGCCGTCACCCATTCCAAATCCAGTCCAGAGCCACATCTCAGACAGGAACAGCCGACATTCAACAATTCTCTTAAGAAATATATTTCATCCACTGACGTCATCCTGGTGTCATACTCCATGCAGCCACATCCATGCACCGTGTGTATATAATATATACACAATATTTTCAAACTGCTATGCAAACCAGTGACCAACCTGATGGCAAGGGTCCAGATTTTTGTTATGTTTTATAATATTGTATCACTATCAGTTTTACATTTAGATACCAGAGACGTCTATTTTTTATACCTTTTGGCTATATTGGTGTACACTGCTGTGTTCTCTGTCTATTTCTGTGTTTGTTGGTGTGTGAATGCTGACCTAATCAAGACTGGAAATGTGAGTTTAGTGTGTTCTCACATGACAGTGCCAAGGCCAAGGCCAAGTGTGAAACTGTTTGTGCGAAAGTCTGTCTGTCTGTCTGTGTGCAACAGTGTACTCTTGAGTGTAGTACATAGAAATTACAACTTATTTTGTATGGGGTGTACAAAACTCAACTGCCCTGTTTCTGTGGTGAAGTTTGAGTAGTGCGTTTTGTGTAGTAGATTGTATTCACAACAAATGCTTCAGTCTTTGATTCCAAATCAACAGAACTAAGACTTTTTCAAACAATAAAAATGTATTATGATTTGAACTCGAGATCTTGTACTTTTGTACTGTTTGTCTGCATGTCTGTACGTCTGTCTACCTGTCTGTGTTGTGGTTGTATGCACAGAGCATGTGGTCTAGCAGCCTGATGGTGGCTCACAAGTGATGACGGTGGTGCTGGTGGTGAGTGCTGATTATGGTGAAAGTGACCATGATTTCGATGGTTGTGATATTGATGGTGATGGTGGAGAACGTATTGTTGACGTCGATTACGATGATGATAATGGTGGTGATACCAAGGATGGTATGATACTAGTGATGATAGGAGTAGCACAAGTGATGGTAATGATGTCAACAACATCAACGACGGTGGTGGTGGTGGTTGAGACGGTTGTGTTGACTATGAGACATGAGATAACCAGTGGATCAAGGGGAAATAAGGAGAAAGACACTTGGGAGGGTAGAGGAGAGAATGAATGCTACGATTCACATAAATCCTCGGTAGTGGAAATCACTGGAGGACTCATGAACATACAAACACAGGATTACTGTATTTGCACACCAGACTGCGCTGCACACTAAGACTTGTTCATCTTGGAACTCAAGCAAATTTTGTAGGCAATATATTCAGAGTATTCCCTCCTACAATTTCATTTACCGAGGAGGGGGGTAGGGGGGGTGTAGTTTTCAGGAAGAATTTTGAGTAAGTTTTGGGATAGCCCCAGGGCAATATCATTCTCTACGAATTCCTTCATGTGTGACTTTTTTTTTTCTTTTCTTTTCTTATCCTGCTCCTAATCGTGAAGCAAGCTGTAGATGTTCGTGCAGCAAGCTGTAAATATGGGAGTGTCCTCTCATGAGGGTAGTTAAACTATTAGATGTACACGTTGACAATGTCGGGTAGTCTAAGTCTGCTTAATTAAATTAAGATTTAGGTCAGTCCAGTATCATGTGACTAGCCTATCAAGGAGCTACAGTATGTTCATTGTTAGGAGCAGGGGTTGGACACCGGGAGTTCGGCAAATTTCGTGGAGTAAGTCGGGAAGCTCATACATGAAGGGATTGTGTGCTCGATTGCTCATCAGTAACAACAACAACAACAACAACAACAACAACACGAATGTAATAATTAGAAGAGATAAACACAGCACCTTCAAGACGACTACCACCACCTCATCGAGATCGGCTGGAATCAGGACCGTAACCAGCAACCCGAACAGTGAGCCAGTATCCTGGGGTCAGAGGGATCCGAAAGAAAGGACGAGACAAACGGGATAAAAAGAGACAAGAAGAGAGGGGTGAGCATTAGGGTTTCCAAGGGATGGTTTTGAGAGGGTGGGGGAGTGTGGGTGCGAAGTAGAGAAAGCCTGACTGGAATAATCAGTTAGAAGTCACAGTGTGCTGCTGCTGCTGCTGCTGCTGCTGCTGCTGCTGCTGTTGTTGTTGTTGTTTGTGATGGTGGTGAATGTACTGTAAGTTGATGTTTGTTCATTATGAATGACTGTTCTGGACTGTGAGGAGATAAATAGGAAGATGGAGGGAAAAAAAAGTGAAGGGGGTGGATGGGTGGCCATCCTGAGGGAAGATTGGGGAGAGAGTGTCCGAAAAATCTAATATTGAGGAGGGGTGGGGGAGGGAGGAAGGAAACTGGAGGGAGGCTTGAGAGCAGGACCGTAACTACCTTGTTCTCCCCTTCCCCCCCCCCCTTNCCCCTTCCCCCCCCCCCTTTCCAAACTTCAAAATCTATCAAAATCCATCACTTATGGCACCCACCCACTGTTCCATCTCGTTTCTCTTACCTGTCTTTGGAGTTCCCCCAGACCCCCTGGTCCCCACATTGCAAGCTTCTTCGGGATACTAGAGTTACGGCCTGCTGAGAGCAATGATAGACCATGGAGAGATTGAGGGAGAAGAGACAGAGAGAGCAACTATCTTGTTATTCCTCACTTGTTTTTTGAGACAACACCGTTCTTGTGCTCCATTGCTCCGTTTGAGAATCGAGCAAAGAGTCACATGTTCTACTTATTGTCCTTGTTATGATTTGATTGTGGATTTTCCTTAGTGTTCTGCCCATTATACTGTGATAGAAGTCTATAAATCCAGAGAAACACAATCTGTCTGGGTTCAAACTTTTACATCAACGTTCACCTTCCCACCATGAGCTCATGATGTCATAGCTAGGACTCCTATGGCCACACTATGGTGGTTCTCCTCACTCTCGACTACATCGAACTATGGACTATGTGAGGTCTTCCAACTATTTCATCATGGCTTTCAAATAGATCATATGAAAATCGTTGCTGGTCACAGAGAAAAGTCGCGACAGTGTGACAGACAGACAGACAGACAGACAGACAGGCAGACAGACAGACAGACAGACAGACAGACAGACAGATAGATAGATAGATAGATAGATAGATAGATAGATAGATAGATAGATAGATAGATAGATAGATAGATAGACGGAGTAGTTAGTTTTATAAGACATGGGTTCACCAGTGAAATAATTATTGTAGTCTATTAGAAGGACATCACAAAGGATGCTATAGAATAGATTTGTACTAATAATAAAACTATTATCAGGTCATGTAGTGTATCTAGGTCAATGCCCGGTCACGCAGTTTCACAGTATTACATTCACCCTGACAGACTAGATGACTTAAGGACTTTCTGAACTCCCTGGGGAGGATATAGTGTGGCTGCCATCTACAGGCGCTGATCAACACAGTCTGGCATTGTGGCAATCAGTCTCTTCTTAGACAGACAGACAGACTCTGTTTCCAGTTCTAGTGACCACTACGGTGTTCTTCACTCCCACGTCTTGTACGCAGATTGGAGAGACTTTCCTCTGAGGACACATCATCATATTTTTCTTTTTAAGAGCTTCGTCCAAACACTGACTGCGCTATGAAAGCTGGACTAGACTCCAGTAATTTCATGTCATGTGTAAAACATGATCAATATTATGACAAGACAACAGTCTGGCTATAAACTGACCAAGCCTGGATTCTAGTGCTTGCCGTGAAAACTCCCTGTCGTGTGAAAATGTTTGTTTTATTAGTAAAAATACTGTGAGGGGGGCTGGAAGGTTGAAGTGATCAATCTACGACCTATAGCTATCCTGTGGTCTCCTAATGCTGTCTCGGGTTTGGGGGAGGGGGCAGTGTCGGTGGGTAGCTGAGGATTGTCGGGTCCCGGGGGGTCCGGGGGGGGGGGAAGGTTGGCTGCGCTGGTCAGTGGTCAGGCGGGGTCATGGAGTAAAAATTGTTTTAACTCGGACAAGACACACTTTTGGACTGGGATATACGCTTCGGGTCTCTGATCAAACACTGGTTGAATGGACGGCTGTGCCAGAGCGGGACCAGTGACAGACAGACAAACAGACAGACAGAACCAAAGCGGATAGGAAGATGTGTGCAGTCAGGCAGACCAGACTTACACACAGACAGACTGACACACGGGCAAGCAGACTGGAAAATATTCATACATGTAACCTACAGTTTTATACATATAACACGATAGCAAGGGAAACTGGAACACTTTACTCAACATCACTCCCATCCACCTCGCCAACCCCCTCCCCGTGACCAGATGTCTTGACAAGGCAGAGTTCCTTCAGCCCATGATATTTTTTCTCATATCTTACACCCACTCTGGCCAAGATCTCATGTGTTGTTTGACTGATCACTTTGTGTCTGCAAGCTGTTTCTTAAAGAATGTCTTCAGTATGTGCCACACACCATCAGAATAAACCTAAGGACCTCTTTGCCACTCTTCCAATTTGCGGCACTCCTTATGAATACAAGTATTACAGTAAATTGTGACATTATCACATTTCACTTAGGGCTTTTATCGGTCACTTTTTGCTTGTGGCTCATTTTACTGATGATGAAAACTAGAAAATGTCTCACCAGCAGCTGCCATGGTTACAAATTAAATGACATTGTGAGAGTGAAACACTGGAATTAATACGAGTATGAAAAGCTCATGCGACTGACGTCCTTGTCCCTGGACCAAACGTTCATGTGTAAACAATCCCATAGACCAACATCTACCACGAAACGTCCTGCGATGAACTGTCGGTCAAAAGAACGTCCATGCGTGAACATTTTCTGCCCCTTTCCATTCTCTCTGTATTTTGTACCAGTGTAGCGAGACAAGTGTCGATCAGTTTAGACGTGTAGTGGAGAGGCAATAAATTCAACAGCTTCTCCTTATAAACGCACTGATATTGCTACGTTGATAGACAAACCAAGTCTGTTGTGCAGGAAGTAGAATACTTCTTTACTGGTAACCAGCAAACAATTCACAATGCACAGACCATAACAGTCAACTCTCAACTCTACTCTCCGTGCCGTATATTATACTAACTTGAACAGAAATTCTGGAATAATTGACGTCATCATCATATGATGCGCAAAAACAAAACGCGCTAGTCTAGAAGGTACGTGCAGCATGTCTGGCCAATGGCGGCCCCACTCGAACCTTGGGGAAGGCTAAACTGTGTTTACTCAAAAACACTAGACGGTGGAGCTTTGATCTAATACATACACCTCGGCCACTAGACAGCCTTAATATTAGCGGGCGGGGGTGAGAGGGACAAAAACAAACTGATCCCAACAGGAGGTCAGTCACTATTGCAATATTCTCGAATCATGAAGGACCGGAGCTGCGGTCCAGGACCGTAGAGTAAAGGAAGAAGGGGAGGGGAGCACTAGCCCAAACAACTAACAAGCATCAGATTAATGTTAGAATCAAATATCTTCCTGTGCGGGAGTGGCCCCTATCCCACCCTCCCTCTCCATCCCCCCTCCCCGATTTCTCTTGCTTTGCTCGGCCCCAATGCACAATCATCACATTCATCATCAACATCATCGTCATCATCATCATTATTTGCAAAACATTTATCCGCACTGGATGTAAATAAGTAAAGCAAGAAGGTGTATTAATTTTCATTACCAAATCGTCATCATTATTATCATTGTCATCATCATCATCATTATTGTCATCATTATCCTCATAATTATCGTCATCATTATCGTCATCATTATTGTATGGAACATATTTTAAAAAATTAAAAAGTTCTGTTCAAACCAGCGAAGAATTAAGAAATAAATATATTTTAGAATTAAGATTTAAGATGCACTGATATAATGATAGAAAATAATTACGAATTTTCGGATCTGTAAAGTGAGTTTTCATCAGGCTAAATACAAAATAAAAAAGTATCGTCATCATTTTCACCACCACAATAACCTCCACCACCACTACCACCACCACCACCACCACCTCTATTGTGGTCTGTTAAGTTGTGCGAAGACTTTCCAGTAGCATTCATTACATTATTTCTAAGGTGTACCAGTGTCATAGTCATGTTAGTATAGACTAGTACTGTACCAACAAACTTCACTAAACCATTACCCCGACAGGCCAGATTACTCAGTAGCTATTTCGATTAAGAAAGCGTACGATATCCCGGCCACTGTCTGGACGCTGGTTACAAGTACACTGTAGTACGACTGTTTTCACTACCAATAAATATTTCTACTGCTAGTCAGCATCCAGGTACGTGTCCACTTGACAGGAATGACAGGTGTATGACACGTGTATGACAGGTGTATGAACCAGGGAAAATGTGACTGAATACATCCCTAAGGTACTCACAACATAGCCATGGTAGGAAACGAACCCACGACCTCTTGATACAGACTTCAATGTAGTAACCTTTCCGGCCATTCAGCCTTA
>JAWQUT010000749.1:125745-138423 GCA_033807755.1 Ellobium chinense
GTGTGTGTGTGTGTGTGTGTGTGTGTGTGTAAGAATGTGTGTGTGTAAGTGTAAGAATGTGTGTGTGTGTGGGGGGGGTGTATATATGTGTGTGTGGGTGGGTGGGTGTGTGTGTATGTATGTGTGTGTGTGTGAGTGTGTGTGTGTGTGTGTGTGTGTGTGTGTGTGTGTGTGTGTGTGTGTGTGTGTGTGTGTTGGAGGAAGGGGGTGGGTAGATACACAGGCCTCTAGGGTTGGGTTTCTGCCTGATGCCCCTACCCCGTACTTTCTGCACTAGAGTAGTCAGTTGTCGGTTGTCTCCCCCTCAGTATTTGTGATTGTTGATATTCATGTATTTCACGCTCCTGGTCAATTCACTGCTGTATTAATTTTCACCACCAAAGTTACTATCGACTGCAATGTAGTTTTTGAAGAATCATTTTCCTGTCGATCTGACCCTCACACGATACTGCAGTCACACAATTAATATGTTTTTTTTTTATGTCATTTTCTCTGACATATTATACCCATATTGAAATTTCAACGCACACTGTGGAAACTTCGACACGACTAGTTTGTAGCACGCTGGTTGCCACTATGATTTCTTGCCATTTCATTAGTAACCAAGGCCAAATTTATTTCGGTTTTACTAGACACTCAAACTGTATTGATACTTTACACATGTGATTTAAATGCAGCTTTTAGAGGAATAGATAAATTACTGTGAAATATGAAATAAATCAACGACAAAAAAAAACAAGAACAAATAGCAAAACATCACACAGAGATCACAAAAGCTAGATCTAGTTTTAGATGTATGGAGCTTTCATTTTTGTGTAAAATGTTCTTTTCTGGATCCAAGCTTAGAAAGTGGGTAAAAAGCCCCGGGCTGTTTGTGCTTGGGTAGGTTAACTGAGTTTAGACTAGTATTTAATAGTTGATTATAACTTATTCTTTTTTCCTTTCTAATTTCATTTACATAAATCATTGTTCAGTATTATCATTTGCAAACCAGCCTAATAGAGTCGAATCCCAATGAGTTCATTATACATCTAAATAACAGTCAAACATAGCTTAGCGCCACTGTTTAGGAAGATAAATGAACAAGTGTCTAATAATTTGGAAATATACATATACACACTAATAGGGTAAGTAAGAGACGCTTTGAAGGCAATTCATCTTTCAGAGATATGGGACAAAGACAGTTGAGACTGTTTAAGTAAATCAGAGATTTCAAATATTTAAACGTCATAGTTGTGACACCCACCAATCAATCAATCCGTGCCAGACAGCGTGTTGTCGTGTGATGCCAGACAGCGTGTTGTCGTGTGATGCCAGAGATGTCGTGTGATGCCAGACAACGTGTTGTTGTATGAAACTGGCAAGCCACAGAACATCAGTAAAAATGCAGATCAGCTTAGGAATACTGACATTCCCACGCCACTCATCTTGTTGGCGGGTATTGAACACTGAGAGCCTGTTTGACTATCTTACCTTAGGGGACGTTAGATAAAGCTAATAAAACTAGTCAGTCAGTTATCTGTCCTTCTCCTCGAGAAAATGAAAAAAATAAAAGGGGGGGGGAGGGGGCGGGTCTACAGTGCACAAAAAAATGAATGAAAATGAATCAAACAAAGCATACTTCTTTTCGCTTGCAACATGTCACTAGATTTTTTTCAATCTAGGGAATGGCAAAACTTTAGACCTAGACTAGGGTTAGTCAAAATTGTTCACGATGTTGCCCATGCAAGTCCCATCCCGCCTTAAGGAGGGGATATAACTCATAATAATTAATACTTGTTATTTGCTTCTTACGTCCCTTGAATCCTGGCTTCCCAAAAGTTTGACATATTTTTTGTAGTTACGTCTTAAAATTAGAAGATAATGTTTAAGTCTACCATACAATTGAAATTTATAAACAAAACTGAAATTTTAGCCATGAATCAGAACAATTAAGTCTACCCTCGGAAACGATCAGAGCTGTCTAAGTTATCTTTTAGCAGTCCATTCTGATTTATAATCTTTGTCCTACCGATACTGTTGTAAGCTCCCAAAAAATTACGAAACTTATGAATTAATTAGTTGGAAGCCTAGAACAACTGGAAGTGTGTAGACGAAAAATGCTTGCTCACGGTGTAATTGTTCCGTTATCCCAATTTTCTCAGCAGCTTTTTAGTTTTCAGTCAAGATAAGTCGTTGCTTCCGGTATTGTGGGCAGTTTGACAACGATTTTTCGTTTATGACGTTATTTTTGGTATCGATATTATAAGTATTGACATATGCGTTTTCTTTCTATAAAAAAAAATAAAAAAATTAGAGATTAAAACAACTATTCAAAGGCTCCCCGCAGTCATGCAGTCTTGAAAAATGTACTTATTTATCGATAGGCGTATGTGTAATACTTAATTGCAGCAAAACTATTATGCTTGGATGCCTAATTGTGGAATTGGGCTCGCGAGTGGAGAAGGCGGAAGAAGGGGGAAAAATGAGGTTTAACAAATCACTTTAAACTTGATGTTTAATTCAAGAGGCGATTCAGGCAACTGATAAATGAGGGTGTAGAATACAAATTATGTGAAGTTTCAAAGTCTAATTCATCTTCATTCCCTAACTCCTCACCCCCATTCACGACAATGGCGTGCTTCTAGATCCTAGGCTTTGCTCAGAAAGTGAACACTGAATGAGTTGGTAACGGCGCACTAGCACGTGTACTCAGATATTTCTTTGTTACTATTATCACTCAGAGTCATTACATTTAATGAATGGTTCGACTAAGGTAAATAAAAGCGTCAGTCTTCAGGGTGTTCATTTATTTTACCTATTTCATTGTACTTTATTAGTTGGTCTTGAAAGGATGAATTGTGTAAAAGGTGAAAAAAGTAATTTACAAATCCTAGTGCATGTAGTAGACAAAGACTCTCCAATATTTGACGATTATTGATGTATTTCGATACTTTGAATCATGATATTGCCCTCCGTCCTTATTCATTATTCAACTTCCGGTGATTCAGGGATTTCTTCTGTGTTTCTTCGTGAGGTACAGTGAGAAGTGAAAAAAAAAATACAATATTTTCTGTAGGTTATCTGATATGAAACTTGCCACATTTTTCTGTTATGTTTTTTTGATTAGGCAGTTACTTATCAAGCATTAAAAAGGTAGTGAGTATCCAGGGCGATTTTTGAAGCCGGGATAACTGTCGTGGTAGTCAGACAACCAGATCTCGATAGAATGATAGATCTATCTAGACTAGACTAGACTAGAGTCACCGGAACAGTGCTCGTCACCTGAGCCAGATTTCGGTTTGTAACAAGATAAAAGCTCCCAGCAAGCAAATTTTGTCTACACCGTTAAACAGCCGTTCCAGTTGGCCGTCATTTTACTCATCATAACGTTACTCCAAAAGTCACGTTGGTTATAATAAAGTTTAGGCAACTGGCTAAATATTACCTTGCTTGATATCTTAGTTGTATGAACCTTCTTTCATCGATTAAAGACCAATTTTTTGAAATTCTTGCGATATAACGTCAAAAAACGATGTTTTTTTTTTATAGACCCACCAGAGAGGTGGCTCAATACTCATCGTCATCACGATAAAAATATCGTCTGCAACGATATACCTAAACGGGACAGAAATAAGAATATCAGAATATGTAAAAGCGTGACGAGCACTGTCCTACCCACTCTTGTCTCTAGTCTTGACAAGTAGCTGTCATCTTAAGTCATAAAATTTAGATTTAGTGGTGAGTGTTGGCGGCATTGCTGGTTGTTGTTCAATCGAATCCAACCTAGATGCAAACAATATGTCTAGGTTTAGCTTAAAAAAGCATCATGGCAAGAGAGTCGCTGGTATGGTTCAAGACAGCATCTCACCACCCTCATATACGGCCATACCAGTACCAAAATCACCATCTATCCTTGAAGTGACAGTAACCATCTTATTATCTACCGCGAATTCCCCATCAGATTTAGGAGACTTTCCATATGTGGTAACTGGCGATAAGGAGTTACGCTCGCTTCAGCTGATGCTTCTGTCTCGATGGTCATAAGTGTGAGGGTTAAGGGTAGGATTAGGGTTGTATTAGTACGTTTTTCGGAATTAAGATACTGACCGTAGTTGTAGTTACCACATATGGAAATCCATCCTCAGATTTTTCCACAGAGTCTTACCAGACTTAGATTTTAATCAAAGTCAAAGTCCATTTTCACATCAGTTGAACTTTGTTTTGAGCAGATTAAGTCAATTACCGCCTTAAAATAGATGTCTATTGATGTCTGTGTCAATATTCCGCTACCTTCAGTGTCGTGCCGATTATCGGTGTCCTATTCTGAACCAATATGGGACCCTGTTGCCACTGGCACAGATTTTTCCTGTAATGCAGGGTAAAATATAAAATGGCTTCACAAAAAGCCATTTTCCCCACTTCGAAGGAAATCGTTCCTTGTAAATTATTGGGGGAAAAAAAATACATACATTGCTTTATTCTTTTTAATTGAAAACTTGTAGTTTTTTCTTCTTTTTTGCTTCCACATTGTATGTAGAGAAATGAAAAAAAAAAATAGTGCCTCACTTTTGAGAAAAGCACATGACCAGACTGGCAATACTGACATGAGGCCTGCTGCCTGAGCAATGTTAGAAAAGGGCATCATCCATAAGTTTTGCCCCCTCAAAGAAAGTCATTTTCTTGAGAAACACACAGAGACAGATGTCGTTATGAAAGTCAAATTAAGCATTCTTTTTTTTTCAATAAAATTTACAAATTGTTTTGTTGCATTTCTCATTTCACAAGAAAATAAAATGCCATTGTTGTTGCATCACCACCTTTCACTTCAGTGGGCAAGAATGCGCAATATGGTCTTGGCAAATGAATTGATCATACAAACCTCTAAATCACTTCTTTTCTCCTCCACACTGAATTCTGTTGGAAGAACAGATGTAGCACCGTCCGCTATTGTTATCCAAGAAAATTTCGGGAGAAACTAGTCGCAAATGGATGACTGCGATTACTGGCACTGGAGGATAGACGAGTAATCAAGTTAAGATCAAGGCCCCCTCTCATGACAGCACTGATTTCAGACTAGTCTAAGACTAAATGAACTGTCTCATTACCACAGTGGTGCTGTTCCAAGAGCCGACAGTAGAGTATCTGCATCGCTAATCGTCTAATGTACAGTCACAGTCAGTACTCCCTGACAAGGAATTTTTTTTTTTTTCAAAAGTGTGTGTTGTGCTAATCATTGCTCATAGTGTGACAGTAAAGAAGAAATTTGTTTCTGAAGTTTGAGTTCTACATTTTATCTCCTTGTTGTGGAGTGAAAATTGTGATGATCTGTCTTTCCCTGGTTTTCTCAGATGAAGTATTGAAAGCATGTCAGGAAGATAATGGGTGATAATCTGAAGAACTGAGCCAGTCAGTATTTGTTGTTTCAAGAGGAATATTATATTAAGATACCAAAAAGACGCAATGTATCACTACAACGCTTCAATTTGTCATTTCCAGTGGTCCAATTATTATATTGTAGAATCGAATCTCTAGGCTGACCAGAAGTGTCTGGACTCTCGACTCTGTGTCCAATTATTATAATAAAATCAACTTGTCTGACTAATTTATAAAATCATGTTTCAAAATCTAACGCAATAACTTTTGCTGATGTTAAGGAAGACCCATTAAAAAAGACTAACTGGTTCAACTAAACGAAAATTTAAGCAGTGCTGTCTTGACAGAAGACAGACTTTTTAATGGCAAGATTTATTATCATAGACCTAATACTAATAATTTGACAGCGATTGACTGATTCAAACTTCAAGAGGTGTCAGTGAGTGATGTCTCTTAAATAATTAAATCATTATTATGAAAGATCTGACTGAAAATGACTATCTTGCAGTTAAAGAGTCTCAAGTTCTAATCTTTTCTCCGCAGTTTTGGATTGCAGACCAGGTGTGACAGGTGATGAATTACTTGAAATAACTGTGCAAGACTAATTGTTTGCAACACTACTTGACAGTCTCATCAATACCTTCCCGATAATCTACCCATTATTCTTTGCCATTTTTCTCAGTGTCAATAGGTTTATGTGTTTTTGTGACAATTATTCTTGCCCCCTGCAGCATTGAAGCACTGGTGTATAAATGTGTGATAGTGTAGTTCTTGGAACCAATACGTCCCTGGTCACTGATCTTTGTGCACCATTTATGGTGTAAATCAATGTAGGAGTCCAATCAACACATGGAAGAAGTGTCCTGCCACTCACATAAATTGTCAGTCCAGGTGGTAAATGTCACAGGAGCAGGACAGATGCCTGAAGATTTTCTAAGGATGATATCTGGGATGAGACATATTATGAGACATTATTGGCTGTGATGCCAAACAGTTTGCTTCAAGTGTTCATGTTGGAATATTTGTTGATCTTCTATATAGTCTGTGATGTTCTGTTGAGAGAGATCTTGTCCTGGTTTCTATTCCACAGAGTATAATCGTGTGTTGCAGTCATGGTGGAACGGTTACTGAGTTTAGGAGGGAGAGTGCCAGGACTTGGCCAGGTACATTCTATCTACAGTGTCCATCTCCATCAGTCTTTTGGCAGTATCATCATTTCTATTTATTGACCATTCATTCAGCATTGATCACAGGAATATACAAAATTGTAGAATAGTGCTGGTTGTTTTGTATTTTTGTATCTTGTTACTCCAGATTACACAACAATAATCACTCTGTAATTTATCAGATATACAGTATTAGTGTTTTCTTACTGCAATTTTTAAGTTTATCTCTGCAAGTCAGTGAGATATGTTACTATATATAGAAATGTTTTAATCTCAGGGCACACCTCCTACTGATGCACCAGTTGTGGACACAGCAGAGCAAGTTTATATTTCCTCTCTGGCGCTCCTCAAGGTAAGATTATTCTCAGAGGTTGCCAATAGAGAAATCTTTTACCCATCATAAGCTATTAGTATGTGGGAAAAATGGTTAAAATTTCACTATTTCCAAATTGAAGATATTGTCAGATACTTTTGACAAAACTTGAGACTTGAGGCTAAAACTAAATATTATTACTGACAATTGTTGTTGTCAAGGTGTATGTACCTCTTCACCACCTCACTCTACATGGATTTAACAGCTGCCATACAATTATGGAAAGAAATGTAAAACAACAAGCAGCTTTTAAGCTTACAGATTAACATAATAATAAATGTGACGAATGTTTTGACAGATATGCATGGTTGACAACTGTTCCGGCCTGGAGGGAATGACATAGGCCGGTCGAAGCCGGACCGGGTCTGAAACCCGGCATGACTGGGCGGAAAATGCGTTATTCTGTCCGTAAACGACGCGAATTTAGCCAAGTACGACGGGTGCAAAGAACCCATTTTTTTTTCCTCTCTAGGAGTAGTGGCCCTTTACTCATCCTGACGAGGACGATTACATACAGATTTTAAGTACAGTCGAGTCCATGTATGTCGAAACCGGATACCTCCAATTATTTATAAGTCGAAATAAAAAGAAATAGTAGTTTTTTTTCCTTCTTTGCGTCTATTAATTATCCTTGCATAAGACGAAGTAATTAATGCCCATTTCTGATTAGTCCAACTGCTCAGCGCTGCCACAGAGGCAAAATCATCTCCTGGCGTCTTCCCCGCGTGGTACTAAACATTGCCGACGGCTTGAAAAACAAATAAGACGGTGCCGCGGATAGAGAGAGGCAATAAAACTGGACACTGCGAGTGCCATTAACCGCAGCACAATAAGTAGGGCGTGTGTTTTACACCACCGCTGATAAGACAGTAGGGGAAAGAGAATGCGGGAGGGCTCAGCGGTGCTGAAAAATCGATCGGCAGCAGTGTATAGTATACAATGCACTGGCCCATTGCACTGTGACGGTAAATAAATAAGAGTAAGAGGCTGTCCTCGTGACCTCCCCAGTGTGCTCGCTCGCTCGCGTACGGTTGACTCATCTTTATCATTTTCAACTTGAATTAAATTGAATTTGTCCTCTAAATGGCTTCCTCTAATCCTGTAAAGAGAAACCTCAAGACTCTTTCCATTGGGTCGAATATTAACATGCTCCAGGAAATCGACAGAGGTGCGATGTCGAAGAATGTCATAGCTGAGAAATATGGCGTTCCCGTTAGCACGCTTTCTACGATCTTGACAAACCGGGAACAAGTTGAAAAAGCGGCGGCCTCTTCATCTATTAAGCTACTACTCAGAGCGATTTCTTAGAAAAAGAAATAATCCCATTTAAAATACTTCCCCAATATGCCATCTTTAGTTACATCCCCTGTTGAATTACCCTCGTGACCTCCCCCGGGGTGCTGGCTCGCTCGCATACGGTTGACCCGCCTTGGAAATCGTTAGTCGAATCCTGATTTCTCCAACTCATTGGGGTGGTCCCAGCGAATTGGAGTTAAGCGGACTCGGCTGTAGTAATCGAGATGCCTGAAATTTGAAAGCTAGACAGATTTTGGCTGCCAATTCCATAATATCTATAATCAGAACAGGCCTGCATAATTTCATCCCAGTTTGAGTAGCTAGTAGAATAGACTAGAGAAAGTAGTAATGTATTTAAGCACGTTGTCGCCGCTCTGGTATAGTTGCAGTTCTAGATCTAGGTGTGACCGTTTGCCTCCTGTCTTCATCTTGCCGTCAGGATATGCAAACTTTGGTGATGCACACACTATTGCTGAAGACAAATAGGACCCAAAATGTAGCAATGCCTGGCGATGGGAGTGGACACCGAGAACTTGACTATTTAGGATGGCCACGGTCCCGATGGCTGAAGAAGCCTTTTAAACTTGGGATGGCATGGTGTGTCCTCTGCTGCAAGATGCTCTCGTACGGATGGTGCTGATGCAACCAAACATAAGACCGGTTTTCCCCAACATGTAAATGTGTAAATTAATGTGATATGGACATTGATATTTGAAAGATTATTAGTCCAGATCTGAAAATGCCAGCCTTGCCTTGTGAAAGTGACGGTGGCGACTTTAGGACAGCACCTCAATGGTGATATTATCGTTCATTTAGTCTTAGACCTAAGTCATGGAATCCTTGCTGTCGTTAGAGAAGACCATGAAAGTTTCCTGCAATGTCATAGCCAGTTCTTAATGGTAAATGTTGTTATTTAATTTAATACTAACAGAGGGAGAGGGTGAGAAAGAAGAGTATGTTTTTCCCTAGCCACAAGGTATGGCATGTTATGTTGACCTGTACCAGGTGAAAAAAATTTCAGGCCTGGGACCCTTGAATTATTGGCAACCATGAGATATGTCTTCCTCTGCAACAACATGTAGGAAAATTAATTGAACTGAGTGGAGAGGAAACATGCTACTAGTGTACATTTCCTACTCTACTACACCTGCCTGAGAATGGCTAGGAAAGAAATAGAGGGAGAGTGAAGGAAATAGGTACCAGAGATGGCAAAATGTCAAACATTTTGAAAAAAGCAAAATAGCAGATCTCACAGAAAAAAGGGCTTTATAACAGCAGACAAGAGGAAAAATGTGACAAAGCATTTTCCGTATTGAGCAGTGACCTGATATTGATCTTGGTGTCTGAAAATATTCCCCTTGGTTGGCTCCCATCCCTGAGGTGCAAAGAGGAGAAAGGGGAAAAACTGAGAGCAGAAGCGAGTACTGTACATGATTGGTTAATGGTGAAATTAAAACTGCCCGTCAGTAGCAAATACAGCAGGATGAAGAGATGGAAAGAAGATAAAAGACTGTGTGCTGAAAGCAGGTCAGACTTAATAGGAAAACAAAAAATAATGAAAAGTGGATGCGAGGGAGACTCAGGAATATAAAAAGAAGAGATCTTGGGAGGGATAAATGAAGGGGAAGGTGTTCAAAGGCTGTAGGGATGACTGGGGAGGAGCTAGAGAGGTAAAGGAGAGAGGGAGAGTTGACTCTTACTTTAATCTGTACCATCAGTTTACAAGTGTCCGTGTAATATAATCCTGGTTCCTGGCATTCGTCTAATCTAGAGTGTATTTGGTATAGAGCTAGAGACAAATTCAGGCGAGAGAAGACAACCATGGGAGAGTTCTTGGACAGTATCCAAGTTGTTGTCTTGTCCTTAACTTGGCTCCATATTTTCAACCCCGCCATTATCCCTATCTTTGTGGGGAGAATCCCAGAGTTATATCAGATAGGTACAAAGCAGTTTTTTAAATTGAGTTGAAGACTGAGAGAATAGTGCTTAATTCTAATGATGTCAACTATCATGATTAATAAAGCTCTATCCTCGGCACTGGAGACTATTGGGAATTATGAGGATTCACTAGGTCAGCAGTGTTAGTATGAATTTCACCTAGACTAGGAGGAAGATAGTTCTTGTGGCTGTGGATAAAACAGGCTTTTTTCAATAATTACTTCAAAGAAAATTTCACTTATAGCTTATCATTATGTTATAGAATTTGCAAAAACTGACATCCATGGTAAACCCGTGGAGTGTCTGAGTTCAGGCTTAGTATTCTGTCCTGTATTGTATTTGGCCAATCCAGTGTATTTATAATGCTTATTAGAATGAGCTCTTGTTGCTTTATCCATTATTATCTCCCTTGTCTGTTCATCATTCTTTTTCTATATATGTCCATCATTCTCTTCCTATCTGTGCATCATTCTCTTCCAGTCTGTCCAAATGTTATTAAAAATTAACACAATAAAAGCAACCTGCCTGCATCTCCTACCACAGATGTTGAAACATGGCCGTGCTGGTGTCCCCATGGAGGTGATGGGTCTGATGCTGGGAGAGTTTGTGGATGACTACACTGTGCGGGTCATTGATGTTTTTGCCATGCCGCAGTCGGGAACGGTAGGTACCCAGAGTCATTTGTGTATTGCAGAATTCAGAACTCTCATTCAGTTCCAGCATGGAGGAGAGGGAGATTGGCCCCAGCTCTCAGGTAAGATGTTTGTACCACTGACACTGTTGGTTGTTTGTACAGTGGGTCATATTCAGTGGATGTGCAGCTTCCTGGAAATTCCGGAGCTCATTGAATTTGTTCTGTGTATAAACTCCTGACAGTCTTGGTTTTGTTTTAGAATCAGCTGGAGAATCGTTGCTCTTGAAAAATTTGCAAAGGGGAAAAAATTCCCAACATTTACGTTGTCAGGAAATGTCCATGAGTTCTCCTGGAATATGATTTTCAATTGTGTCAGAAGCCAGTAACTGTATGTGACTCAGATGACATCATGCTTGTCTGACAGTGTTTGTATGTTTGCAGGGTGTCAGTGTAGAGGCTGTGGATCCAGTGTTTCAGGCCAAGATGTTAGACATGTTGCGGCAGACAGGCAGGTAAGATACACGTCAGTGATCACATGACCACAACAGTGCGTAAGCTCTGTGTCAGGTGGAATTCAGTTTTGTTTGTTGTCATTTTGAGTTAATCTGTCAGCTGTATTGTCATTCCTCACTTGTATCCGGACATCTCAATCTAGACATTGTGACAGGATGAAATCTCTGAACAGCACAGAATCTCTCATGCATACCACAGAGATTGGAATCTTCTGTGGAAATGTGGAAAGCCACATGCTTAACCTAAGAATTCTCCAAAATGGCAGTTTGATCTCCAAAACTCCTTCATTTGGTTTTCTGGCATGAGATGACAAAAAATGCAAATACACTGGAAGTATTTTATTTTCTGTATGAATAATTCTGTCACACTCTCCTGTGTAAAGAGAACCTAAAGAGCATAGATCTGTAAATTAGGAGTAACTCCACAAGTCACTTCCTGTTTCCTGAGGTTTCAAACTGTAACAAAAGATCAGTAGGATAAATTGGTCCAGCTTGCTAGGCTGGTGTGAGCCAGCACCTTGCAGACATTTCCAACATTCTGTATGATAAGATGCAATCAGTTGACAGTCATCATGCCCTAGATCTAAGTCTAGGCGTAATTGAAGATTAAAGAGATCACATGTTGGTAATCTCAGATTCATATATTACATGAACGTATCTGTATCTATCTGTATCTGCTGAATCTATGCATGTATCAGAAGTGTTGTTGTCCTTGCAGGCCTGAGATGGTTGTTGGCTGGTATCACTCCCACCCTGGCTTTGGCTGCTGGTTGTCTGGGGTGGACATCAATACACAGCAGAGTTTTGAGGCCCTGTCTGAGCGGGCAGTGGCCGTTGTTGTCGACCCCATTCAGAGTGTGAAAGGGAAGGTGGTGATTGACGCCTTCCGTCTCATCAATCCCAATATGATGGTTTTAGGACAAGAACCCAGGCAGACCACATCAAACCTTGGACATCTTAACAAGCCGTCTATACAGGTGAGACATGACTATCAGCATAGACTGTCTCATATACTACACCAACAGAAACCATCTGTGGAATGAAAGGAGAGAGATACACTGTACCATTTTACCAGAGAACGTGTTTCTCTGTATCAAGAAAAGGGGACTCTGAAACGCTTAGAGAGATAGCCTTTGTTAACCTTAATTTTCTACTTCAACCTGCTTGAATTAGCGGAGGAGTGTTAAAAACGTTCAAAATTTACTTGCCACAGAAACACTATCTTGAAATTATGAATGCAGAAAATGGCTGGTTTCAAAATCTATATTGTCTGCAAATTTCATTGAAACAGTTTACAAATTTGCATACATGCCTTCCCATATAAAGACTGTTGTTCTACGGATTCATGTTTTATTTATAAATTTTGAAAATTACAAGTAGCAGATATGCATTATTTTTGGGGGG
>JAWQUT010000749.1:139953-175015 GCA_033807755.1 Ellobium chinense
GTTCTCTGATCTAACCGAAATCCACCAGACAGGCGCAATCAGGGCGTGGGGGGAGGAGACTATACCACGGCTTTCGGCGCAGTAGCATATGGGACGGGCGAAGGCGGTGATGTGTAGCATGGGACGAAGGGGGACAAGGGGAGGGGGAGGTGGACAGGAAAGGCTTATCACACCTATTTCGGGGTGGCAGCTGTCACTCAGTCAACCAGTCTGCCATCCATCGCGCAGTTAAACCGTCTGTGTACATTGTTTGTAACCCTTCAACCGCTGATCTTTGAATTCATGGGCGCTGAAGAGTGGTCGATTATCCGGAGTGAGAGGCGATTATCCAGTGACTTTTATATAGAAAAAATTCAGTTCCCTAGGAAACGAGGCGATTAAGCGGAGTCGACTGTAGTTGATAGCATAAAAGCTGTCCAGAAGTTCTAACCTTACAAAACAGAATTGAAACATGCAGACTTACACAAAATGTGAAAGGGACCAGGCTTTGGTGAAATAGTTGAGGTTGTGAAATGATAATGTCCCAGTTAAATATCCACTCCATGGAAACATACACAGCAGCCAGCTGTTGATGATTTGTGACATCCAAAGCCTGTCAGTGTCATGTTGTGAGTGTGATGTGTGAGATGTGATCTTGTTCCAGATGTTGTTAAACCTTCACAAGAAGAGCTGGGTGGACGGCCTGCAGCTACAGGACTACTCTGACCACTGTTCACTCAATGAGAAAACAGTTGGAGACATGCTGGAGCTGGCCAAGAACTACCACAAGGTCATCTTCCTCTCCTCTTTCATTTGTTCTCTCTTTCTCTCTAGTGCTCTCTCTCTCTCTCTCTCTTTCTTTTTCTCTCTCTCTCTCTCTCTCTCTCTTTCTTTCTCTCTCTCTCTCATCATCATCATCATCGTCTCATTCACCATCTCTATCTTCTTTCCTGTCTTCCTCATTCTTTGACTTCTCTTTTTCTGTATTTTGTATTTCTTTTTCTGTTTTTCAGTTATCAGGGATGCCAATTTTCCGGATAAATCCGGATTTCCGGATTTTTAAACGTTTTTAGCGGCGGGAAAGAAAATCTGGATATTTCGGCGTTTTGAGCGACGGAGAAAAAAATCCAACGTTATCCGGATAACATTCATGAAAATGAAATACGCGAAGGACGAATCGCACAAAAACCGGAAGTTAGATATTTTACAAACTTGCCTCTAACGAGGTCAGAGGGATACCGGTGCTATATTTAGCACTAGAACTCGCGGAAAGTGTAAACAGTGCGCTCGGTCATCAATCAAGAAAGGACAATGATGTAAAATGAATAGTCCTACTCAGAATCCATTGTTTTCTATAAATTATATTTATTATTATAAATCAGATTACATCCGTAAGCCGAAAGAAGATGGATACGTGTGGTGCACACGTACGGCACACTGGGAATGAAGACACTAAGCGCTATGCTTCATGGAATGGCCACATCGTAACTCTAATAGTAGGATTCCGGCGAGTTTCAAGGACATTAAAGAGAAAGAGAATGCAGCCAAGCTTTCAGCAGTTTTTTTGTGAACTTGGCGTGCACCATTGATTCCAGCTCAGTCTGAACTCTGCAAAGCAAAGCACTACTCATTTGTCATTTGTGCATATTAAGTTTTTATCAGGACCAAAGAAGAGATGACAAATGTAAGTTATGGGTAAAGAGATGGTTAAAGGAAAATAACGTGCACCTTGTTTGTTTAAATTTCACGGTGATGTATTCAGAAGTGAAATTATGAAAGGAAAAATTAGATTTTTATCCTAAGTGACAGTTTGCAGTTCCCACTCACCCCTGATATGGCTATTCCTTGCAGTGTGTATATATTAATTTCTATACTTTATCTGTGCAGAAGAAATTTAGGCCTAAGTTATGTGGACACAATTCTAAAATTGACTTTTCTTTAACCATTATTTGGTTTTAATGTTTACTTTAATGCCCTATAATTGTGGAAAATGATTCAGAATTGTAAGCACAACGGTTGGGTTGGTTTCCATCGAAAATGTCGATATGCCGCGCGCTCGAGCAATTTTCAGGATTTTTTATGGTCAGGCATTGGCATCCCTGAGTTATGCTCTCCATCCATTTTTGTGGGTGTCCCTCTCTCCTTTCTACCCCTGTTTTCCTCTTTTCCATCCTTTCTATCGCTGTCTTTCTTGGATGGTATCTCTTTTCTTATGTTTTTGTGTATCTTACCACAAATATGCTTTTTTTTCCGATGGTGTTGCTTCAGTATTAAAAGAAAATTTAGGTCAGAATAGAGACCAGGATTTTCTTTCTTTCTTAAGGACAAAAAACTCCAAAGAACTCATATGCAAACCAAAACTATCGTATCAGTGAAGTATAGTTTGCCCAATCTTTCTCATTACAGTTATCTGTTTAATATAATTGTTTTACACAGCCTTACACATGTTTCCGGTTCATGGCTCTGGTTTTTGCTTCCTATACGAGAGTGGGTCACTTGTGTTCGTCCAGATCACTTGTGTTCGCCCAGATCACTAGGGTTCGCCCAGGAAAGGGTAAAGTTAATCACTGAATAGCCAGGTCTGGACAGCGCTGCTGACTGGGTTGTGCCTTAAAATGTTATCTGAAGCCTTGTCTTATTTGAAATGGGTGTGACTGACAAATTGGCCAGTTTTATTGCTGTCTTATCGATATAATGCACACAGGAATATGAGCATGTAACGTATCAAATGAAAGATTAGCGTATGCACTCTCTTCACCACTAAGGCGCCTCCGCTTGCTTCATCTTTATACTGTTGAGGGGAATTTTTAAAAGTTATATAAGTTTTGTAGAAATTTTATGCTTTTTGTATTTAGAATATTTATAGCAACTAACTCTCACTTTACAAATTGTTTCTAATGGATTCAACAGTTGCATAAAACATTCTTGTAAGTTGTGTAGTTAGATTACAATGAGGCAGTCACTCATTTCTGAGTTATCACCATGTTAAGTCTGCCAACAAGGACAGGTTTCAAAAGGAACGGTAAGATTATTGTTATAATATTATGCATCAAATCCAAATAGAATTCCATAAATTTGATGATTGCAGAATTAAGCAAAGAAAAATAAGGAAATTGTTTCTTACTTTGAACAGTGGAACTTTGATCCCAGTGCCATAATATGAACCGTGTAAACAAACAATGCTGAAGAGGCAGTGAGCAGAGTAGAACATACAAAAACACTTAAGATAAACAATTTGCTCTCTTGTTAAGACTTTAAATCTGACTTGGCATTTTACTTTAGAATAAATGACATACTGTGAGAAATTAATGTTACATGATAGCCATAATATATCCAGGTAGTGGAAGAATGTCAGACATCAAAGAGATCCAGAACCAATTAAAAACGCCCTTTCCGAGAAAAGCATGTGCAACATCTAGCAAGATGCATCATTTTTCCCACACAGCAGACTATGAAAGATCCTCATTTCTGAATAACAATTAGAATAGTAGCATGAAAACTGGAGGAGCTCACCATCGCAGCCCAGAATATCAGGGTAGGACCAGTTACAGCAGCTCTGGGCTCACTTCGCAACCAACATGGCATTATGATCCAGCCATAGCATTGTCGGCCTCTTGTAGGCAATCACCGCCCCACATATGTTACAACACCTTTCATGGACCTAAGGAACGAATAGTCACGCTGACAGCCTCATTTACGGATGACAAAATTATAATTGCTAAAGAAAAGTTCAATACATTTAATAAAAATTACTCGAGAATCCGCCATCTAATGTCACAATTAAGAGACATTGTGTAGCAACAAACTAAAGGACCAAGTACAGGCAAGATGTATGCGTGCGGGTGCATTGTTCATCTTGTGACAGGACAAAACAGCCAGGAAACATTATCACTATCTACGTAAATATGTGAACAGTAATGCATCATTGTTATATCTTTATGTATGTTTATTGCTGTGGAGTTCCACTGTGAATGACACTTATCAGATAAAAGGTTTCAATGCAACCACTCTACCAGCATCTACTAACATCTTATCAGTGCAATAGACTCCTACAGCTACCTACTAAATCGCCTGATGCTAAAAATTCTAGGTATGAAAGGTCAGCCAGTGAATTTTGTGCTGCCCAGGAATGGCAAGGTTTTAAAGCAAGACTTTTCTGAAATACATATTTGAAAAATGTAAGTTATCACCAAAATGCTTCCACAATAACCTCGTCTTCAGGCAGCCCCTGTTCTGCGTAAAAAATATGCTTATTCCATGCATGATTAGCTGTTTCGATCTATGTCAAACATTTTATGATTTGACGCCTTCTATAAGCTAGACAGACAGTTTTACAGCCTATGCTTATCACTGTAGCGGAACCAGATCACACACTTTGCCAGATGAGCGCAGATAACTTGACCCTTGCATAACTTTCTATCTAGGGCGAGTGAAAGCAATTAACTAAGTGATCTGGTCTGAAACCACCGTGTGTTGTGGTTCTGTTCTGAATTCACTCATCTCCAAAGTCTTTCCATGTAATCTGTCAGTGGATGTCACACACTGGTTACAATCTTGGCTCATGTTGTTCACTTGTTGATAATGTCAAATCATAATATGTAATGCTGGTTCCCCTTGCGCCATCACTTTGGTAGTATAGAACTGTTGTTTCATTTGCCCCACTAGGCACTGGAAGAAGAGGAGACCATGACTCCTGAACAGCTGGCCATCAAACACGTGGGTAAACAGGACCCCAAGCGGCACCTGGAAGAGGAAGTGAATGTGATTATGACCAAGAACATTGTCCAGTGTCTGGGAGCCATGCTACATACTGTAGTCTTTAAATAAGAAGACACACATACAGGATAGTGGCAAGAGGGTGGGGCTGGGAGGTGGGGGCTGTCTATGTACTGGAAGGTGGTGTCTCACCATGTTATGCTTGGTCTTAGAATCAGCAAGAACAAAGGCGAGGTCAGAGGTCAATGTTACTGGAATGAATGCATGTCTGACTGTAAACTTTACATCTAAAGAAGTTTATTTATTTCTCAAGTATCAAGTTAGATGGTCAGTTTGGAGCCACTGGAGTCTTTGACCTTGAAGTCGGGTGCAGTGAGATAGGTTGAAAGAACTGCTGTTGTTTCTGTGATGGGTGATCCATATGAGATGTAGGGAAAATTCTGTAAGTTATTTCTAACATTGGAATATAGTGTTCAGCTTTCACTCTTTAAGAATACAACAATGCATCTTGTACAAGTAGAAAACTCTTTGAGTTTGGGATTAAATTCTGGGACCACTTGAGAGATTGTCATGGTCATCTGTGCCCAGTCCAGCATATCTCTCCAGTATCTGATTGTCACCAGTGAGAAATCTTTCTACTGGCTTAATAGCAGTCTGCACAATTCTGTCTCACTTCTTGATAGCCTAACTAAACATCAGTTTCAGATTCTGCTAAACTTATTGAAAAGTTGCAACTTTCATTGAATTTCTTGAAAATCCTGGCACTGTTATAATAAGCATAGTGCATTATTTTTTTTTTGTTCCTAAATGTCGGGACTTTCTGGAATAGGATGAGATTCTTTTCACATTGGTCCAGCTATGATCATGATTTTATCTCTCGGTCTCTCATGTGTCGTACAGTTCTCAAGAATTTTGACAACTAAGATGAAGCCAAAGTTTGAGGTTTTTGAGTTGTTTTCATGTTGATTCATTAGTCACATGATGAAGGGAGGTGGGGGGGGGGGTGAATATTTAGTACTGGCATTTTGTACTGACTGCTGGCTCTCTCTCTTTCTCGTGTTGTCTATGGCTGCAGGAGGGAGGATGAGAGTGAAAGTGGGTGTGAGTATTGGTAGTACATGGTACATGGATATGATGAGAATATCCAGTGTGAGTGTTGTGAGCAAGGAGTGAGTGAATATGATCTGAGTGAATGTGTTGATGCAAAGTTGACAGGAGGGAAAGTCTGTGTGTGTGTGCGGTGAGAAGATGTAAAGTCTTGGTCCATACAGATAACAAGTCATGGCAGTATAAGGGAGATGTGCTGCCAGGCTAGTAGGAGTGTTCTCCCTTGGCTAGAGAGAGAGTGAGGGCTTGTGATGAATGATGATAATTAAGTTTACAAGTCTTGTATCTAGGTGACTCAATATGTCACGTTATTGGCACCTGGCACCCTGCCAGGCCACACTCTCTAACTTTGGCAATCACCTTCCACCCTACTCTCCTCCTCCTCCTCCCCACCCCTAGTGAATATTCAGTCACTTGAATGGTGCAAAGATTAATCCCTCAAATGTAGGCTTTCACTGCCAATAGCCACATACCAAGTTCTGAGCCAGTTGAGCTGTGAGACTAGGTAGACATTACAGTATGAAAATTGAAGAAATTATCAAATTCATGACTTGTGATCAAGGATGTTTGACCTGACTCAGTAGTCAGAGACTATCTGTTTGAGCCACAGGTCCAGAGTTCTACAAGTTACTTTTGTAGTCCAGTACTTGGTTTCACTTGTTTAAACATCCCATTGACCTTAACTGTATATCTGTCCATATGAAGACATTTGTTCAAACAGAGACAGACAAAGTGCTGGTGTTGTCAGTGTAAGAAAGAGCCAGAGAGCAGTTGAACTCTGGCTGCACAGGGAGAAAAGGATCAGACTGGAATGATGTGATTGTGAGATTGTAGGAGTGAATGAGTGCTGAGTGTAGCCCTGGTATTGACTTGCACCTATCATATTCATACTATACTTGTCACATGTCATTGGATCTGTTCATTGTGGATGGCATTCATATCTCGAATAAAAACTGTGTTTACTACACCAGTCACTGATGTTGGTGTCAGTAGTGTTGATAGCGTGTTAGTGTCAGTAGTGTTGATAGCGTGTTAGTGTCAGTAGTGTTAATAGCATGTTGTTGTCAGTAGTGTTAATAGCATGTTGATGTCAGTAGTGTTAATACTGTAGCATGTTTGTGTCAGTAGTGTTGATAGCATGTTGATGTCAGTAGTGTTAATACTGTAGCATGTTGGTGTCAGTAGTGTTGATAGCATGTTGATGTCAGTAGTGTTGATAGCGTGTTAGTGTCAGTAGTGTTAATAGCATGTTAGTGTCAGTAGTGTTAATAGCATGTTGAGATCAGTAGTGTTGATAGCATGTTTGTGTCAGTAGTGTTAATAGCATGTTGATGTCAGTAGTGTTAATAGCATGTTGATGTCAGTAGTGTTAATACTGTATCATGTTTGTGTCAGTAGTGTGATAGCATGTTGATGTCAGTAGTGTTAATAGCATGTTGATGTCAGTAGTGTTAATAGCATGTTGGTGTCAGTAGTGTTAATAGCATGTTGGTGTCAGTAGTGTTAATAGCATGTTGATGTCAGTAGTGTTAATACTGTATCATGTTTGTGTCAGTAGTGTGATAGCATGTTGATGTCAGTAGTGTTAATAGCATGTTGATGTCAGTAGTGCTAATAGCATGTTGGTGTTAGTAGTGTTGAAAGCATGTTGGTGTCAGTGGTGTTGATAGTGTGTTGGTGTCAGTAGTGTTGATAGAGTGTTAGTGTCAGCAGTGCTGATAGTGTCTTGGTGACACTGACAGTAGTGTTGGTGTCAGTATGTTGATAGCGTGTTAGTGTCAGTAGTGTTAATAGCATGTTGGTGTCAGTAGTGTTGAAAGCATGTTGGTGTCAGCAGTGTTGATAGTGTGTTGGTAGCATGTTGGAGTCAGTAGTGTTGATAGAGTGTTAGTGTCAGCAGTGCTGATAGTGTCTTGGCGACAGTATTGTTGGTGTCAGTATGTTGATGTCAGTAGTGTTGATAGTGCGTAGGTGTCAGTAGTGTTTATAGCATGTTGGTGTCAGTGGTGTTGATAGTATGTTGGTGTCAGTAGTGTTGATGTCAGTAGTGTTAATAACGTGTTGGTGTCAGTTGTGTTAATAGCGTGTTAGTGTCAGTAGTATTAATTTTAATAGCATGATGGTGTCAGTAGTGTTGATAATGTGTTGGTGTCAGTAGTATTGCAGTGTGTTGGTGTCAGTAGTGTTGATAGCTTGTTGGTGTCAGTAGTGTTGATAATGTGTTGGTGTCAGTAGTATCGCAGTGTGTTGGTGTCAGTAGTGTTGATAGCATGTTGGTGTCAGTAGTGTTGATAATGTGTTGGTGTCAGTAGTATTGCAGTGTGTTGGTGTCAGTAGTGTTGATAGCGTGGATTCCATTTGTGACTGAGTGAGATGAGAATGGTCTTATTTTACTGGAATAATCCCCTTCTCCCCCACAAGCACACACCGCATAAATAATATCTAAATATATTATATATATATAGCCGCAGACTAATTGTATGAGCCCTGTGCCACAGACTTATTGTATTAGCACAGTGCTACAGACAAATTGTATTAGCACAGTGCCACAGACAAATTGTTTTAGCACAGTGCCACAGACTTGTTGTATTAGCACAGTGCCACAGACTTGTTGTTTTAGCACAGTGCCACAGACAAATTGTATTAGCACAGTGCCACAGACAAATTGTATTAGCACAGTGTGCCACAGACAAATTGTATTAGCACAGTGCCACAGACAAACTGTATTAGCACAGTGCCACAGACAAACTGTATTAGCACAGTGTCACAGAATAAACTGTGTTAGCACAGTGCCACAGACAAACTGTATTAGCACAATGCCACAGACAAACTGTGTTAGCACAGTGCCACAGACTAACTGTATTAGGCTTTAGCACAGTGCCACAGACTACTAACTGTATTAGCACGGTGCTACAGACTTATTGTACTAGCACGGTGCTACAGACTAACTGTATTAACACGATGCTAGAGACTTATTCTATTAGCTTGGTGCTACAGACTAACTGTATTAACACGAATCTACAGACTAACTGTATTAGCACGGTGCTATAGACTAACTGTTTTAGCACGGTGCTAGAGAATAACTGATTATAAATGCGATTGTTCACAATTCCAGACACTTGCAGGTATGAGATGACTGTGCTGTGTGGATTAACAGCCAGAGACTGAAAGAAACCTGGTCCAGTTATAAGCCTATCTTGTCGAAGTGTGGTTGGCATCTGTCTCTCCCTCCCCCCCCCCCNTTCCCGCCCCCGTCGTTTCCTCGTTAAAGAACACTTTTTTTGATGTAAATGAGAGTTTGAGTTGAACCGAGAGAAGTTTCCTGTAAAAATACAATATAATATCTGTACTGAACCACTTTGTCCAACCAGACTTAACATGCAGTTAAGGGGGAAAAATGGGAGGTGGAGGTTGGGGGGGGGGNGGGGGGGGGGGCAGTGAGAAATGTAAGCGCTGCCTTCTTATACAAGTGGTAGATGTATTATATGTATAGACGCTTAATAAGGACGTGTTTTTTTTTTTGGTCCCGTTCGTCTCTTTAAGATGTTAAGTTACTCATGGTTAGTACGTACGGATATTTCATTTTTGCACCAGCAGAAAAGTAGGCGTCTTACAGTACGGTACATTGTCTTGTGATAGAAGATACTGTAGCTACACTGTTGTTTTGTCTCACGCCTAAGTCTACTGTAGTTTTACACGACGCCAGTGGGGAAAAACTGATAGCCTGAAAAAGACGCCCGTCTTAAAAGAGCAACTCCGGCAACCTCAGTGACAGAAAATCGTCCTGGAAACCTTTCGTGATTTACGAGGAACATCTTTCTGATCCAAGAAGAGACAATATAATTCACGGTACACACGACACGCTGTATTTATGCAACACTTCGTTATACGGCTACTTGGTAGATAGAAACTACTGTATATTTATATAATATGTATTATATAGCCTATATTCTCTTCTCGTTACTGATTTATTCTCTTCTCCATCTTCCCTCTTCTTACTCTCTGCCTCGAACTTTACTACTCCCATCAAGTAAAACTTTGGCAAGTTACCATCATCATCATTGTCATTATCATCACCATTACCATCATCATCACCATCGTTATTTATTATTATAATCACCATTGTCATTATCATCATCATCATTTCATTATAATCACATTGTCATTATCATCATCATTGTCATCATCATCACCATGGTCATCATCATCACCATTGCCATCAACAATCATAGCATGCAGTAAGCATTTATCTTCCTATTTCTCTGACTGGATGTCTGTCTGTGTGTCCCCCTTTTCCTTCCACTTTTTATAGCTAATCATATTAATTGATAATAATATTACATATCAGAGTTCATAATACTGAATATAACAATAGTAATAATAAATTAAGGAAGTGTCTTCTAAGGTGGTATGCCACCTTAGGAAACCTAAGCCGGCTTTAGAATATGAAGAGGTGGCATACCTATTGCGCATGCGTGTAGTCGCAAGTATCCGGTCCGGTCCTGTTTTTGCAACTCGCTTCAGTCGTGGCTAAGAGTAAGTTTATGGTGGAGGACGAGGACGGGCCGTTCGCCGCTGGGAAAGTTTTCCAGAGTTGGGTGCAGTTTGAGGCAGAGATCCTAATTATATTGTTCTGCCTCTAATTTTATATTTGTTAAAAAAATTTTTTAATGTGCGAAATCGGTTTCGTCCAAGAAAGCCTCGATTAGAGAGTACATGAAAGTTGAAATAAGGGTTTATCGTTATTGTTGTTGTTTGTTCGTTGGTTGGTTTGTTTGATTTCTTTCCTTTTACCAGACCTCCATGCAAAAAGGTGTCACAATACATAGCACAATCCTTGGCCAGTTGTAAAAGGTTTCAAAATCAAATGCCCATTGCTTCCCTTCCCACCCCCTCCCCCCTCCCCTTCCCCTCAACTTTGTCCTCTGAGTCTTGAGTGGCAGGTTTGTCAGAATTACATTATTTTAATAAAACCTTATTTTAATTCCTGAATCTCATTTGTGCTGGTAGTTTCGCAAAGATCATTGCAGATTATTCCACGTGGATCTTTATTCAGGTGACATACCCCCTTTCTAAAGCTTGCCATAAATTGAATATTCAATTTGGGAATAAAATTTTATATCTGATCATAGACTACAATTATTAGATTACAGCTACCCTCTGTCTGTCCGCACTTACTAATGTTATTAGGATCCGTCTCTTTATTTTCATCATACACCAAGTGTCTTTACTATTTTCCCGGGTGTCTTTTGTCTTTTTCTTTACTGGTGTGTTTTTTACAGGTGTCTATGTTTCCCTGCAAAAGAAAACCGTAACTTTTTTCTGGGTGGTTTTTTTTTTCTTTGGCCCAGATTCGATTTCCACCAGTCTAGGCCTACAACAGTCTACACCAGTTCTTAAAATGACTTCTTTGTAGCCGTAACAAGCACGGATTCTTCGTATTGCTGTGAGTTCGTGTCTGAGTGTATTTGTGGGTGCGTATGAGTGTTGGTGTGTGCGTGCGCTCGTCGGTGTGCGCGTGTTTGATGCTTTGTTTTCAAGGGACTTTACCATGAGAGGAAGAGAGAATGTCCATCATATAGTCTAGTACTGTATTATGTTTGACCAAACTCAGTAAAATACAGTACATGGTTTAACTTACCCGCTTTAAATTTGCGCCACCCACCCTCTTTTTTTGTGTGTGTACATTCCCTCTCCCCATATGTTGAGAAGGTGGTCTGAGTAAGTCAGAGTATAAAGCCATCATAATGATGTCACCCAGCACCAGACGACAGCATATAAAGACTTGAGGTCATTTTTCTCAACACATCCGGCGCCGCACAGCACAGCACAGTACGCCACTGTTCCACCTTACCGCTTGACCTCTTACAAACCTGGCAGGGGAGAACTGGGGCCCATTTTCCACCCAGCCATCTCTACGCTCCCCCCTCCCCCCGTATACCCACTCAGTTAATAGATAGGGAATGGAGAAATATCTCTCTCTTTCTCTCCCTCCCTCTCTTTCTCTCTCTCTCTCTCCCTCGCTCTCTCCCTCTCTCCCTCTCTCTCTCCCTCCCTCTCTTTATCTCTCTCACACCCTCTCTCTCTCTCCCTCTCTCTCTCTCCCTCTCTCTCTGTCTCTGTCTCCCTCTCTCTGTCTTTCTCTCTCCCTCTCTCTTTCTCTCTCTCCCTCTCTCTTTCCCTCTCTCTCTTTCCCCCCTCTCTCTCTCCCTCTCTCTCCCTCCCTCTCTTTATCGCTCTAACACCCTCTCTCTCTCTCCCCCTCTCTCTCTCCCTCTCTCTCTCTCTCTGTCTCCCTCTCTCTGTCTTTCTCTCTCCCTCTCTCTTTCTCTCTCTCCCTCTCTCTTTCCCTCTCTCTCTTTCCCCCCCCCCTCTCTCCCTCTCTCTCCCTCCCTCTCTTTATCGCTCTAACACCCTCTCTCTCTCTCCCCCTCTCTCTCTCCCTCTCTCTCTCTCTCTGTCTCCCTCTCTCTGTCTTTCTCTCTCCCTCTCTCTTTCTCTCTCTCCCTCTCTCTTTCTCTCTCTCCCCCTCTCTCTCTCCCTCTCTCTCTCTGTCTCTGTCTCCCTCTCTCTGTCTTTCTCTCTCCCTCTCTCTTTCTCTCTCTCCCTCTCTCTTTCCCTCTCTCTCTCCTGTCCCTCTCTCTCCCCCTCTCTCTCCCTCCCTCTCTCTCTCTCTCTCTCTCTCTCTCTCTCTCTATTGGGCCGTGGAAGGAGACCAGTGGTGCAATCAATAAGATTGTGTCATTTGAACACCGTTATTTCTGTTCACAAACACCATAGCATGCTGGATTATTGATTTTTTTGATTTTCTACTCGAGATATCAACTAGTCCAGCTCTCTTCTCTTACTTCTGATTCTATCCTTGGTGTTGGGAGCAATAACTAATTCAAGAAGTGGCTGGCATGCTTATCAAATATCAGTGTCTGGGGATCGTTCACCAGTGTATCAGCGAAAAACTGTCGAACCTTGTTGTTATTATAATATTAACTACTCGTTTCATAAGTACAGTAAACCTCATTATTAAATATATATATTTCACATACCGTACATGGATCTAGTATTATTTTATCATCTTATTATATTCCATATTAAATATACTGCAATAACAAATATTATAATTTCTATGTACCAGGGCAAACTTTATATAATAATATTCCAGTTCCTCTGTAGATGATACTATACACTGTACATAATAATACATATAGACTAGTTGACCCCATTCAGGCAGTGAATGTGTGAGCAGTGGGAAAGCGTGTAAGGGTCACGGGGTGAGCACTAGAGTCACGCGTGGAAGTTGGGACCATATTCAGGCAGTAGATAGGCCTATTTAAGAATTAAATTGATATAAAGTTAGCGTCCCTGTAGTGTGGTGGTAACACGTTCAGACTTGCAAAGCTGAGAGACCCTGGTTCGATTCCCGGTAGGGGCATGAAATTTTCTAGTGTAGGCTTTTTCCGGCTCTTTTGCTCAAAATTGATCATTGACAGTACTTTGGTAAAATCCCTGATGACACACTTCCTTAAAATGTAAAATGTAACATGTGAAATCACACTGAGCTCACATTCCTCCCCCTTAATAATATAGAAGGAACAGCTGTATATATATATATATATCCTTGCCAAGCGGTTCATACAGGTACAATATACTTGAGTTATCTTCCGTCTTGTAACGTTCTCCTTTTTTCCATCCATCGCNGTCCTTACCCTCCCACCCATTTCGGCCGCGTCTTGCCTTTCCAAATTTCTCTTAATGGATCCCCTTCAGACCTCCACCTCTCTCCCTCCCTCTCCACCTCTCTCCCTCCCTCTCCACCTCTCTCTCTCCCTCCTCCCTCCCTCTCCACCTCTCTCTCTCCCTCCCTCCCTATTATATATCTCTCTCTCTCTTATTCTTGTCTGTCTCTCCCCCCGTCCCGCACCCCACTTCCCGGGCGTGACCATCCATAAGTATTTTGAATACGTGGAAGTGTGTAGAGGAAGTAGTGTGTAGAACAAGTCCTAGCAGTAACAACAACAGATGTGCTGGATGTTAAACAAAGTTAAGAGTGTATTAAGTTCAACACAAAGCCCTAGAATATCGACTAATCACAGCTCCTCCTCTATACAAGCATCACATATATCTGGCCACTGGGCCCTGCCATCTTTATTTAACACGCCATATTGTCGCTGTCTCCTTCTTACACTACAGTACTGTTTCCGTTTTTTGTTTAACCCATACCAAACCAAGGCTGTGCGACCTCCTCGGAATATTTTCACACTGACAGCTGTAAGGCCCGTGTTAAAAGAGGCCCAGGCCTGTCCGACCTGTTGTTGAAGACTGTCACTGTGTGTGTGTGTGTGTAGTTCTTGTGGCCCAGGCGCTAGCACAGAGCAGATGTGTTTGAGGCGGGTATTTTCTTCACCCAGAGGGACAACTCAAGGACAAGAGCGAGATACTGAAAGTGCGAGTGGATCTGTTTTCCTGTTTGCACCGCGGTGTAAATAACTGGATTCGCTGCGTTGTTCAACAGGTGATATATCTACTACAGTCCACTGTTGGCTTATCTATTAGTGACAGACTGTGGATTCCAGGGAGTACCCAAGACACATTCCCCCGAACTTCCGCCTCTGCAGTGTTCATTGTTCAGTCTGTAAAGTATTAGTACAGCAGTACAACATGTATTAAGTTCTCACTGAACTCGTGTAGCTATCATCGCCCACAGCCAGGTCTCAAGACTAACAGGAGAAGATATTTTGGAACGATATAGTTAGATAGAATACATTATGTTCCATATTCACCCATCAGTCTCAGCAGAGAGATAAGGTAAGGTACCGGTAATGAACGACGTCAAAGCGGTTACAGTGTTCTACTCTGGTCCATATATTATAGGCGACCACTAACTAAATGAAATGTTGGTGTAAAGTGTTGTCACTCACTGTCTCCTGTGATGATCGTTGGTGGTTTGTACCGAGAGTAACTAGATCTAGAAGTTGTAGGATCAGTCAAAGTAAGAGACCTTCTTGTACTTTAGTTTATTGTACAGTATTGGTGGTAGTGGTAGCAGTAGATCTGTTGTCAGTGCTAATAGTAATATTGATAGATGCAGCTAGGTGTCGTACAATAGACTAAGAAGTGCAGTTGTCTAGATTTGGACACAGCAAAATGCCGGGAGATAAAGCTGGTGCTGCTTCGGGGATTTAAAAACCAACAAAAAGAAAAAGAAAAAGAAAGAAAGAAAGAAAGGAATAGACTTGTCTAGAGGAGAAGTAATATTAAGAAGAAGGGACCAAGTTGGCCTGCACTGGACCTGTAGGTGAAGATGACACGTGTGTTTTAGTTACAATGTAGACATCTCGGATCGTCCACTCTAGAAAGAAATAGAAACACTAGCAGAAAAAGTACGAGGTTTTAGTGAGTGGAATCAACTGTTGGGGAATGTTGTAGTTGTAGTCACAGTGGTTTTGTGTTTCTTGATGATGGTGTCAGAAGTTCTTAGTACACATAGTACTGACTTGATGTTATTATGTTTCTTCCTGCTGTTGACAGCAGGCACTGTAGAACTAAACAGTCAGTCAGTGTTGGTACTAGTAATTGTGGTAGTAGCAGTAGTGGTAGTAATTATAATGATGGTACAGGTTATGGTGAGGTAACAGTAGTAATGATAAATAGCAGTAATATGGCTGCTGATGGTGGTGGTGGTGGTGGTGATGGTGGTGGTGATGATGACTATAAAAATGTAGTGGTAGTGATCTATGTGTTAGTGTGGATGGTGGAATCTCTGTGTAGTGACAGTCGTGGTAATAGTAATAGTAGTGTTAATAGTAATAGTAATGGTGTAGTAGTCTGTGTAAGTAGCGGGACTAGTGGTACTAATGCTTACAGTAAGGGGCGGTAACAGTAGTAGGCATTTGACTGATAGTAGTTTGCAGCAGTAATGACGCGTTGATAGTAGTAGTGGTAGACGAAGCACAGTGGAACTAACCAACAATGTTGAACGTAGTTCCCTTTTTCGCACACTCCCATTCAACAACAATCCCACTGCTTTGTTACCCATAAACAGCACCTTGGATAACACACACTCTCAGTTGTTCGCTCTCAGGGCTGGTTGTGTGAAGACATCAGCTCCATTCTACTCGTCACAGAGTCACGGACCAACTTCATCCACACGATGGGCAGGAGAGTGACCTGCATCTGTATGTTTTCCACTCATTTCTGTCTTTCCTCGTCAGTTTCCCCTCCGCTCTCCCCCTCCTCCCTTTCCCACATCAATATAGACATTCTGTCGTCAGCGAGTTGTTGAGCCCATTAGAGCGTATCTAATCAATATCCCTCCCGCACTGTATACAGTGTACACTCAGTCACTCAGTTCTAGGCTAGAGCAGCCTGGATTTCAACTGAGCCAGTATCCGGACAGAGTGAAGACACACTGAACTGAACTGAACTGAACTGACTTCCCTCCCCGCCTCCTCCCGACTCCGACTCCGACACCGACAGTAGTCAATGACAAACTAATAATAGATCCATGAGGCAGATGTGTTTTTTCCATGAGACAGATGTGTTTTTCCATGAGACAGAATATGTGTTTTCTACTGCACGATTAATTTCTTGTATCATGAGAGCTTCTGTAGTATCAGCATGGAAAGGGAATACTGTAACTGTCGATAGTGGTTTTATGCAACTGTCTAAAACTAAATGGTGAATACAAATTATCGTTGACATTTTTAACATAACATTATTAGAACGTAGTCACTCATGGTGATATGATAGATTTATTGTTCAGATCAAGGAGCGAAATAATACGAATTTATAATAATCTCATAATACTCCCTGCAGTTCCCGTCCGCACGAGATCCTTTCTTTTTTTTTTTTTACCTCAGTAGACCAAATCACTCAGTAACTTTCTCAGTTAATGAAGAGTAATACTGTGATTATTTAAGGAGACAGATCTGAAGCCTTCCCAGTACTGGGAGGTCAGCTGGTGGTGTGACACAGGTTGATTACTGACATTCATGCACTCTTTGATCATCCACATATACAGTCACGCATTTCTGCTTCTGTCAGTAGCTCAGTGTCCAACAAATTTTACCACAATATCTAAAAAAAAAAAAGGAGTGGGGCAGTGAATTTCTCTCTCCAGCAATTAATTTCTCTCAGATTAGCTGTAGATGGTCTTTTTCTGTGGTCAGCACTGATATACATGTAGGCCTACTTCTTGTATCTGAAGTTATAGAACATTTGATTTTGGCACATCCGAATGATCTGTTCTATTTGTGAGTGAGAAAACTGTGAGTAGATTACAGACGATGGCTTTGTTGTTTCGCGCAGATGTGCGGGGCCGTAGCTAGTAATTATGACAGAATTCCGTAGGAAACTTCATCGACTGCTGTGATTTGAACATTATTTATAAGGTGAAGTCAAACATTTAAACTACAGAGTGTAGCCTACATCACATGACGTATGTCTTAAAGAATCAGACAGAATTCTGTCACAGAATAGAACCAGCTGTAGAGCTGGAATATCTGACTATACAGGCCAAACAAATCAAACTGTACAAAGTTAGAGAGCGGATCTGGCTACGAAAATTAGGCAGATGTCTTGCGTTTGCTTTATTTAAAAACTCCAGGTTCCTGTTCATTTATTCCCTTGGCCAGAGAGCTCAGTGCTGATTCCGATTGCCCATGAGAGCCTGCGGTTTAAAATTTTAACGCACATGGGAGGGGAGGCAATGCAGTCCATTAATAACAGAATCTTTTGCTGAAATCAATTAAACCAGCCCAGTTTTATCCTGAATAGACACTCCTTTTGTTGTGAGGGCTAGTGAAGTACCCTCTACCCTCCTCCTAATGTAGTTAGATCTAACAATGGCCGTCCACTGCCACAAAGGTCATTAGCTTGGTACAGCCTGGCGTTACTATGAACTGTTCCATTTCTCCCTCTTTCCCTCAAACAGTTATTATATACAACACGTGACTCTGTCTCTACTATACTCCACAGAAACACTACCTGACCACATAGTGATTTCCCTGTATCACATTCCTCCGACCTGCCAAAGGTCTCCTCTCACCTGCCTGCCACCTTCACTATTTGTATAGCTGCGACACATCACAACGCCCATATGTTCTTGCTACATGCCCATCCTGCAGATAGACACTAGTGTGCAGCTGTTACCCGGCTAGCCAGCCAGGCATCCAGCCAGACTGTGGGCCAGCTGGGTTCCATCATGGGTCAGCAACTGGACAAAGCGTCACGACTGGCTATGGTGGCCAGTGAGGGTCAGGTGAAGCAGGTCAAAAGACTCAGTTTGGCCGGAACTGGAGACATGAACATCCGGGATGAAGACGGGCGGACGGCGCTAATGCTTGCAGTACAACATGGTCATGTGGTGGCGGTGAGGACTCTGATTGAAGCTGGAGCGGATGTGAACGCCAAGGAGTTGACACATACGTCACGGAGGTCTATCTTGATGATGGCTGTGGAAGCGGGCTCGGTGGACTGTGTGAAGGCACTGTTGGAAGGAAAGGCGCGGACAGACGGAGTGGACAGCAGTGGACAGAGCTGTGTCATGCTAGCGGTCAGGAGAGGTCATCTAGACTGTCTGCGGGCGCTGATTAAAGCTGGCGCTGACTTAAATCGTGGTGCCAGTCTCGGGAAAACGCCACTGATGGTGGCTATGGAGAGAGGAGACGTCAAATGTGTGGAGATGCTGTTGCAGGCAGGCGCGGACCCCGACCTTAGTGACGATGGAGGCCAGACGTGTCTGATGATGGCGGCGGCAGAAAGTAAACCACAAGGCGAGAAGTGGCTGGAGATGTTGCTACAGAACAGGGCCAACCCCAACCTCGGTGATAAGAACGGCATGACAGCAGCCATGTTCTGTGTGAAACGAGCCAACCTCAGGGGACTAGAGCGGCTTCTCAAAGCCAGGGCTGATCCAGATATCAGGGACAGTTTAGGCCGGACATCACTCATGTACGCAGCTCAGCCAGGCTCCGTCTCCATAGAACTCCAGAAGGATCTTATTAAGGCGCTGGTGGATGCCGGGGCTGACGTGAATATTCGTGACTATGACGGTACAACAGCTCTGATGCACACTCTCAGTTCACACCCGCACGTACCGCCAACGCAACTTGTGAAAATAACTGGGACTGATGTGAACATCGCAGACAGAAATGGCGTGACAGTTCTGAGTCTGGGCATAGAGAGAATCTCTGACAACACCGTGTTCCTCCAGTTTCTGCATTATCTAATGGAGAGCGACGTGAACTTGGACGCCACAGACAGATGGGGGAAAACAGCCCTCATACACGCCCTGGAGGCCAAGGATCCCAATCACGAGAAGGCTGTGGCTCTGTTACAGAAGGGAGCAAACCCTCACACGGAACAGCACCAGCATCTTACAATGGTCAAATGTTCTCCCCTGATTTGCTGCTCATTGCAGAAAAATTTTGAGCGAGGAGCGCCTGAGCGGTATGAATTCGCCAAATTCTTCATTGCCAGTTCCTTTCTGACGAACTTCGACGCCAGATATCGGCCCGGAAGTGACATACTACGAGATGAACTTGACGAAGGGTCAAGGTCACTTCTGTATGAACTCTACTCTCAACCCTGGCCCTTGGTCAAACTCGCTTTCGTGGCTGCATCATCTGTGCTCGGTCCCAACCCTGGCAGAGAAGAAAGAGTGAAACAGACTCAGCTCCCACAACGAGTCCAAAACCTTCTGTTGTTCCAAGACTCCATCTCTCGCCTACCACGTCATCACTGGGCCAACATTCAGTTCTGCTTCAATCCTGCTCAATACAACCAGCTGCCTAAGCCCCGCCCCCTGCTCTTCCATTGGCCATTTGGTCGTGAAGTGGTCAAGTGCTATTGTAAAAAATGTCAGGGCCGTGGACTGAATTTTCACGGTGTGTGACCCTTTGGTGCTAATAGCCATTAAAGCCTGAAGACAAATCTTCCGCCGTGTGGGATATGAAGTAAATGAAGATGCCAAAGATTAAGGTCAAGGTTGACTGGTTTAGGAAACACTTCTGTTTAGGACAGAAACTAACCTGAAAGTAAACACTGTGAAATTGTACGTCATGCATGAAGGATCTGTGTATTGGTACATATATATATGTCACAGTACTGCGTCAGGGTGCTGTGTGTTAGTATGTGCGTCAGGGTGCTGTGTGTTAGTATGTGCGTCAAGGTGCTGTGTGTTAGTATGTGCGTCAAGGTGCTGTGTGTTAGTATGTGCGTCAGGGTGCTGTGCGTTAGTATGTGTGTCAAGGTGCTGTGTGTTAGTATATGTGTCATGGTGCTGTATGTTAGTATGTGCGTCAGAGTGCTGTGTGTGTTAGTATATGTGTCAAGGTGCTGTGTATCGGTACTTGTTCCACAGTGCTGTTTATTGGTAAATACTGTATGTCACGCACGGTGCTGTGTGTTTGGTACATACATCACGATGCTGTGTGTTTGGTACATACGTCACGGTGCTGTGTGTTTGGTACATACGTCACGGTGCTGTGTGTTTGGTACATACGTCACGATGCTGTGTGTTTGGTACATACGTCACGGCGCTGTGTGTTTGGTACATACGTCACGGCGCTGTGTGTTTGGTACATACGTCACGGTGCTGTGTGTTTGGTACATACGTCATGGTGCTGTATGGAAACACACGTGCAGCATTGGTGAGAAAGTTCATAATAGTGACCACAGCAGGACCTCATGAGTCCAGATCTGTTTTGTCAGTTTTGGTTCGAGTGTGTGAAGAGCTGGAGTGACTGAGTGGAGTTTGATGTACTCACTAACAGCAGCTGGTCAGTTGGTAGGATATTCATGGTGCTTAAATAAATAAATGTAAGATTGAAACTTAGACTGAAGGACTGGAGGTTTTTAAAAAAGTATGTGAAAAATCCATGTAATAATTATAAACTTGAAATAATATTGTGACTCATATTGTTATTGTTATAAATCTCGTATCCAGACTAACCCCTGCTCACGTGACAGCGCACCATTATTAGCCCAACAGCCCGTAGAGGCGTGCAGTGCCACCGTCACATACAGACGTCAGTCAGTGGCGCTCTCACAGTTCTTCCACTACCTATAGCCAGATTTACACTTTACACTTTACACACGAGTGGACTCAAGAAAATGTGAGTGAAATGTTTTCCAAGGCACCTACAGAGTGACCGTAGTCGGAATCAAACCCACGACCTTGAAGTCTTGAGTCAGTTGCAGTAACGTGTTGGGCTCATGAGGTTCTGAGCAGCGATGATAAAACGAAGGTTCGAACACAGTGAACCTCTTGTAAAAACTCTACATTGGTTGCCACTGAGAGCAAGAATAGAATGCAAAATTCTTCTGCTTTGTTATAAGGCTCTAAATGGTATTTTCCCTTCCTACTTATTAGAGTTATTGGAAAAACGCAAGCCAGTTAGATCCTTACGTTCCGAAAATTCTCTTATTCTTTTAAAGCCTAGGACAAACTTGAAGAAATTCGGGGAACGAGCATTTAGTTTTATAGGACAATCACTGTATAATAACCTGCCCCGTAATATTAAAATTCCGACTCACTATCTGCATTCAAGGGGTTACTGTACTTAAAACACATCTATTCAGTAAACGTTTTGGTTCTAGTTAAACATAGCTGACTCTGTCATAACTAAATTTTGAATAGATCTATGTTATTTTATATGAATATGTGTGCGTAGATATACGTACGTGTGTGTGTGTGTGTGTGTGTGTGTATGTGTGTGTGTGTGCGTGCGTGCGTGCGTGCGTGTTTGTGTGTGCGTGTTCAGGTANACTCATTGGCTGCATTCAAGGGGTTACCGTACTTAAAACACATCTACTCAGTAAACGTTTTGGTTCTTAGTTAAACATAGCTGACTCTGTCATAACTAAATTTTGAATAGATCTATGTTATTTTATATGAATATGTGTGCGTAGATATACGTACGTGTGTGTGTGTGTGTGTGTGTGTGTATGTGTGTGTGTGTGCGTGCGTGCGTGCGTGCGTGTTTGTGTGTGCGTGTTCAGGTACGAGTGTTTTCTCATACTTATTGTACTGAAGTGAGCTTGCGTGCATATTGAAGAGAATGTTAAAATGTCAAAGCGCCTAGAACCCACCTCGGGGATTGGGCGCTACAGAAATACAATTTATTATTATTATTATTATTATTATTATTATATGTTACATGTACTGTCCAACGGGAAATACGGGACCCACGGCCACTACAGTGTGACTTGTTTGAAGGAGATCCCAGCTCATGAAGGTCCTTAATATAAGTAGATGGCACAGTGTGAGCCTCGGTGAGTAGAGCTAGACATTGAGATGGATACTATGAGATCAGATTAGATGGCAGTGGCAATGGTACTCACGAGTGATTTGTTTGTTTGATCTGTATGGCCTGGATGTATAAATGTTTTAGGTTAGCTTGTATTATAGACAGTTGAGGTCACGCATGTCTACGATATAATCAAGAGTGTTAAATGCTCCTCATACTTACAGTATAAGTACTGTACATACTATTGAGTCTTGTTTCGCTAGAATGCGAGTGCCATGGCTGGAGAGTATTTGTATGTGTATCTGAAAGGGGGATGGGGAGGGAAGAGGGACTAACAGTAGTTATAATAGGAAGCCGAAGGAAGTCTGGGAAATAGTGTTACAAGTCTGGCATTGTCATGATTGATATTGCTATTTTTAGACCGTGTCTGGCACTGTCATGATTGAAATTGTTATTTCTATGCCGTGTCTGGCACTGTCATGATTGAAACTGTTATTTCTATACCATGTCTGGCACTGTCATGATTGAAACTGTTATTTCTTTGCCGTGTCTGGCACTGTCATGATTGAAACTGTTATTTCTATGCCGTGTCTGGCACTGTCATGATTGAAACTGTTATTTCTATGCCGTGTCTGGCACTGTCATGATTGAAACTGTTATTTCTATGTCGTGTCTGGCACTATCATGATTGAAACTGTTATTTCTATACCGTGTCTGGCACTGTCATGATTGAAACTGTTATTTCTATACAGTGAAGTTCAGTGATAACGATTTGGTCTGGACTTTCAAAATTTTGTCGCTATTACTAAGCTGGTTTCCGAGCTGAGGTCTGGAGACTGGGGTAGAAGTCTGAACGATTTTCTATTGGTTCGTCATTGAGATGTAGTCATGGCCGATGTAAGACATGACAGTGACAGCTCCTCGTCTTGTCTGTGGTGCAGTTTGTTATTAATGCAAATTATCATAATATGTTAATGAGGCATGAAGAGTACAATGTTCCAAGAGGAGGCAACCAGAGAGAAAAATATAAAAACCACGTGATGTAGTCAATCATGACAACTGTTGGTTCAGCCAGTGAGTTGGCGAGGTCAAGGTCAAACATCATTGGCACGCGGTAATAATAATATTGGTACTCACTTATGGCGACCAGGCTGACAGGCTGAAAGTAAAACCGGGCAGGGTTATTAGAGCAGACTGTTTTTGTTATGAGTATTAAACTGCTTATCTATCTCCCCTCTGGACGGGGTATCAAAGATGATCGATAGTCCTGTCATAAAGGTAGACTTGCAATCTCTCTGTCTCTACTCCTCCGTTGATGTGGCTCTTAAAAGAATAGACTAGGATTTTCAGGACGAGTTGATAGACTAGGATTTTCAGGACGAGTTGATAGACTAGGATTTTCAGGACGAGTTGATAAACTAGGATTTTCAGGACGAGTTGATAGACTAGGATTTTCAGGACGAGTTGATAGACTAGGATTTTCAGGACGAGTTGATAGACTAGGATTTTCAGGACGAGTTGATAGACTAGGATTTTCAGGACGAGTTGATAGACTAGGATTTTCAGGACGAGTTGATAGACTAGGATTTTCAGGACGAGTTGATAGACTAGGATTTTCAGGACGAGTTGATAGACTAGGATTTTCAGGACGAGTTGATAGACTAGGATTTTCAGGACGAGTTGATAGACTAGGATTTTCAGGACGAGTTGATAGACTAGGATTTTCAGGACGAGTTGATAGACTAGGATTTTCAGGACGAGTTGATAGACTAGGATTTTCAGGACGAGTTGATAGACTAGGATTTTCAGGACGAGTTGATAGACTAGGATTTTCAGGACGAGTTGATAGACTAGGATTTTCAGGACGAGTTGATAGACTAGGATTTTCAGGACGAGTTGATGACATTTGTGTATGTTCTCAGTGAGTAAAGCCGGCCACAATACTCCGTCTCTTGCTTTGTTTTCATTTGTTTCCACTCTTTATTATTATTTGGGGTGGGATATCCTCCTTCTCGCCAGTCTCTCCTAGATCGCCCGCTGCGGCCCACGGTTTTCATGTCGTCTGAGGTGGTCTTCTATGGTGCAATTGGAGAGCAGTTTCCACAGGAGTCTTTTTAGTTCCACAGAAGTTTTTTTAGTTCCCACAGGAGTCTTTTAGTTCTCATAGGAATCTTATGTGGCAGCGCCACATATGAGCCTTCATGAACGTGGGCAGAATTGCCAGTCTCTTGGGTCGTATTAAAGCAATCATTTTATGATACAGACAGGAATGATTCTGTCAGCTGGGTACTATCTGTCATTTAGTGTCAAGGGTCTCCCGGACGCACTAATTCAATATAATAATATGCTATCATTTTATCACTCAGGTGAACGTCGATACTATCTACCCCTCAGTAATAAGTACAACTTGTATACTTTTCCCACTCACAAAGGCAAAATCAAGTACTGTATTTTGTTATAGAAGTTTGACCCTTTTTCCATCAGTATTTTATTCACTGGATTACTGGCGCCTGCTGATTTCCTGTGTGATTTTCTTGATGACTGCACGTTTAACGTTAGATAAAATCATGTCTTTTATTCAAAACAGGCTACAGGCAAAGACGGTCAGCGATGATTTTGGAAGGCATTACATGGATCTAGTTTAGATGATGAATGTTTCTGTTACCGGGAATTCATAGCTTTAACTGTACTGGATGAAAACACAAAAAAAACTATTTCCATCAGAATCTCTGTCAATCTGTGCCATAACATTTCACCCTGCACGACATAGCCCTCTTGCACGATGGAAAGAGGAGTTGCTGTCAAACTGCAAAATAATATAATAATAATAATAGTGAACATTTGGACCTGTCATGTAGTAGCTGCCATGTGAGATTATTGTAAGGGGAAATAACTGCAATTATAACCTCTGGGAAACTTGGTATGTTGTTCTAGAACTTGGTTTGATCAATTATAAAACAACACTTGTGTATCTTCCCTGTTGCTGTGCACAGTGTTTTGGTGTAATCTGCATAATGGGACACATGTTGCTATTCCAGCTTGTACTTATGACGCGTACATCACATGATTGTATGAAGTATTATTCATAATAAATAGACGGCACGTATTACTGAACAGGAAGTACTTGATGAGTTACATTCTTAATATTGTGTTGGTACTGTGTTTTGTCTCCATGGTAACGTATGGTCTTGTGCTGTCAGTCGTCACTATGTGATAAGACTATTTCATCTTGGATGAAAATGAAGGACAGGTTCATCACTCCAAGTGATCTGGATGGTGAGGGTCACGTGATCTTTCTGCGTGGTCATTTTGTAGCCCAACTTCAGTCTGACCGTCACTAACTATATAAATAGCTGCACGATTTCAGTAGACATTTGAATTTTGTAATTCACTTAAAGAATGAACATTTTCCTAAACATAACTATCTGTGACATGATCTATGCGAAAGTGGCTGAAATGTGAATCTTTTTACCTGAGATTGGAGGAAACTGGAGAAGAAGTTCCTCAATGACGACCATCATGAAAGATTTTTGACACAAATTCCTTCCTACTTCATATAAATAGACAAAGTACTGTATAATAATTTCACGTACCAAAAGAGAAACATAGTGAATGAAGGAGAAATCCATGGTACAAAGGATAAATCGCAAGACTAAAGGAGAAATCTAGGGAACAAAGGAGAAACATAGAGTACAAAGTAGAAACCTAAAGAATGAAAGAGAAATCTAGGGAACAAAGGAGAAACATGGGATACGGAGAAAGCTAGGGTGCAAAGAAGAAGCTTAGAGAATGAAGGAGAAACCTAGGGTACAAAGGAAAAATCTAGGATTCAAAGGAGAAATCTGTAGTATAGAAGAGAATTCTAGGATGGAGAGGAGAACCATAAATTAAAGAAAAAAAAAACAGGAAAGCCTGACCGTTGGCCAACACCATTTTTTTTTTTTNGGGGGGGGGGGGGGGGTGAGCACCGTGCAACAGCGCCAGTCACATCTGGTTGCATAATTTTACCGTGTCACAGCGCCACTCATCAGCAACTGCCCTCGTGCTCAATCTGAACAGATCAACTCGTAACAGCGCCACATGGAGCCTTCGGTCTGTTGTCGGCTCTATGTTGGCGAAATACTGAATCAAACTTTCAACGGTCAGATTACTAAAAGTAGCCGATATTTATTTCTGTTTGAACTAACTACGTATAAGAACATGACCGTCATGTCTATTAATATTATTCGACGTCATGAGCATTTTAATGCAGTTACAACCGTTTTCATGGATGTGACGATTCAAAGCCCCTTAAAGTTAAACACAGGTGAAAATACTTTTCTACGCGTCATGAAATCTAGCCATGCCCCTCTGTCAAGTCCTTCACGGCAAAGACATTAATAATAACTCCCAAGACGGCCGAACTTCCGGAACGTAGGGCTTTCTACTTTCTACCATACATTTACAAATCAAGCGCTGCTGAACAGCCGGGCGAAACACCAAACTGCCGCCGGGCATCCTTTGATCTTTTGGAACAAAAGAAATGTGCGTGGCACTGTGGCACGGCGCAGCATTTTTTATTCTTCCTTGCAGCCTCATTACAAGATTCAAGATTCAAAGTCTTTATTAGGCTCTGGATCAGTAACACAATTTGAATACATACTAACATACTCTACTCTAGATCTATATCAAATTCAAGAAAGTAAAAACCAAGGCAAGGAGCAGCTATGAACGGTCGTGGGACGGAACGGGGCAGGAGGAGGTGCGGGCATTCGGGGGGCAGGGGAGGGGTGAGTAAGGGGATGTGGCAGGTGCAGATGCTTGCATTGTCGTCTATCAAGCATGCAGAGAACTTTTTTTAGATCGCCATTTTGAGCACCAAATCTGTTCAACGTTATCACTAAAAGACAAGGAACATAAAAACATTCAGATTGATGCAGTTTAATCATACATGCCAGTTCTGAGAGACACACAACACACAACGACAACATTCAGCAGAAAACAAACAAAACCCAAAACTCACGGACGATGAAGATGGAAATGAGAATGTATTCAAGTTTAGAAACAGGGATTTTGGTCAGCTGGGACTGTGCTCTAATATTATACTGGACCTTTACATACCAATTTCACGTCCAAAAACAAAATTTCTCTCAGTACAAGAAACAGATGCGCGTAAACATTGTTGTTAAGAGCAATGGCGGAAAGACGTCCCGGCATCGCAGACTCGGCAACTTTACCAGTGGGAGTGAAATACTCTCACAAACCTCTTACGGAATAAGGTCTGCAGAGTCCAGGCGAAGACGAATTTGGTAGCTTCAGGTATGAAGATGCCAATAGCACCTGGCATAAAAATATGCAATTTTGAATAGTCCCTATGAAATCAGAAAATTGGCCATGGGGAGGGAGGGAAGGGGTTGGATTTTAATTTCAAAGGCTTAGTTAGGTGCAAATAATATGTGTAGACTCAGAATAGATGAGGTGTAGTCACTCAAGTATAAAATTTGTGGTTGTTGCTAGGTGCATAAGGTTACCCTGTTTACTGAGTGAAAAGGCCTAAACTATTAGGTTGTCTGCTTCACTGCCTAAGTTCTCAAAATCTAACTGGTTCAGGTGCATTTTTTTTTTTTGTGTGTGTGTCAAAATTTGGAGGAAGAGCTAAACAATATATTTGGAAAGTATTTTGAAACGGCACCCCAGGATAAGTTAATGAGAGGTGTAAAACCTAATATAGCCAACAGTGAAAAATACATTGGCATCTACATACCTTCAGGGCTGGTTGTGGATAGATCAAGGAGCATAACTCTAAACGAGTCAAATGTTCACGCATCTTATCTCGTCCAGGGACGGTGAGAGAGAGAAAAACACACACACACACACACACACACACACACACACACACACACACACACACACACACACACACACACACACACACACACACACACACACACACACAGAAAAAAGGTAATGGTAAGGGGAGAGTATCAGAGGAAGAAAAATGATTACGAAGACTGAGAGCAAACAATGTTTTGTTGGCGTTGTTTATAATAAAGACTGGCGAATTTGAATTAAGGGAAGATGGGAATGCAGGGAGGGGGAGAAAAAATGACAAATAAAAATAAGAACGTCTACTTTGTTTCGTATCTCGATGCCCAAAGTTTCTAAAGTTTTGTAGTTAACCAGTAATAATCTCCAGTACTCTTATTCGTTCTGATATATAGATTAGAGCCAAAAAGACCAAAAGAACGTGCATTAAGTAAGCTCAGAATTCAAAATATAAGTGTTTATAATATATTTCCATTTAGAGATGATAATTTTAACAAAAGCTAATGAAATGATGTGAAACATTGTTGGTTAGAGAGTTTTAGGTCACATGATCAGCTGAAGGAAAACATGGTGAGTTAGTTGACCAAGTGCTGACCGAATTCAGACTCAATCAGAATCATAATTTGTCAAGGAAAAGCTACACTAACCAAGTCTGGCCAGTGAGACCAGTTGTATTGTTTACAGATTGTAGAGGACTGGTTCAGTTTTATTCTTTCCAAGGTAGACAATATCATGATTTTTTACAACCTGTTGTTCTAGTCCATCGTTAACCTACTGACGGAGTGACGCCACTGTAGACTGTAGTCAACTGTAGTGTTAGGCTGCATCTATTCTTTCACGTCGTCTTCTTATCAGAATAATGTTAGCTAATTGGCCCCTGACGAACAAGTGTGTATAGATCTTCTTTCTGAGTCAGAAAAGACTCAGATGTATTCTAGGATATCTAATTCTAATGAGCGTGGGGTGATTTGGGATCCTATTTCTATTCTAATACTTTAACTTTAATAGCCAAACTAGAGTCAAGAAAGAATCTAGACTAGACTTGAGATCTAGACTAGTCTAGTCACTAGTCTAGACTAGTCTAGTCTAGACAGTCCAGATCAGAATTGGAAAAGATTTTCATTTGCGTCCCACACCTCATAAAAATGATGCTTTGGACACTTTGGTCACTTTAGAATTATGAAGGCGAAGGCAGATGTGGGGTAAAGTGTATTATTTGGTCATGATGGAAATCCAGAGAATAAGAGACTAGAACAGTCACTGTTGAAATAATGATAGGGGATGTAAATTTGGCTTTCTCTAACAACAGCACCGATTTAGTCGAAATATCAATCTAGTCCATGACCTGTCTATGACTAAATGAACTGTATCGTTATCGTTGCGGTGCTGTCCTTTGAAATAGCCGTAAATTTAACGAGGATCAAGACAGGAACTAGACTAGTCTAGACTAGATGAAATCCAATCCTTGTCAGTTAGTGAATTACCCATCTTCCCAAGCAGTGGGAGTCACTACATTAAGAATAAAGTGGTTTCAATTCATTCTAGTTGTAGATCTTTCTTACTTCTACATTATTTATATTTACTTTCTGTTGCATTTTATATATATGTTACATCATTTTGTAACGTAGCCTCCGCTTTTGCTAGCCTACACTAGGCTTAGACCACGTACATGTGTAACTGTGTTGCCAGAGGGTTTCCATATGTGGTAGTGGTAACTGGCGATAGGGAGTTACTCTCGCTTCGACTAATGCTTCTGTCTAGATGAGCAGTAGTGTTAGGGTTAAGGGTAGGGTTAGGGGTGTAGGGGTAGTTAGGGTTGTATTAGTACGTTATTAGGAATTAAGGTACTAACGGTAGTTGTAGGTGTTACCACATATGGAATTCCTTCCTCGGTTGCTTTTTATTATTTATAAAAGTATTGGTAAAACTTGTAATTTTGTCACCATAATCATTAATACCCTAGAAAGCCTAGCCTAGTATAAAAAGGGACTGGCTACTTTTTTCTTTGATCTTGTCCCATGGACACTGTTTCCTGAGTCATATCAAAGGGAAACCTCCATAAATGCTTAAATTTAAATGATCTGCAGGCTTTTCTTCATATTCAGTTTTCTTGAAAGTTTGGTTAATATGTCAATTTCCTCAGTCCCACCTCATCCTTCTGCTTTTCAAATCAGATTTTAGGTGGTTTTTTTTGTTCTGTCTTCATCAAATTTCTTTGTCACCAGCCATTCTGTGCCCTTGTGTAAAATACAGCAGAGATCCTCACAGCTTGTCCCACTGTTCAGTTACAAAGTCAACAGTAATGATGGTGGAAAAACTGTTGAAAGTAGAAGTTTGAACAGAATTTGTGGATCATTAGAATTATATTTATATATTATCTTAAACTGAAACACTGAATTTATTTGAGTCATGACCTAATTTATAGGTAGCAAGGGACTTGATGGTATATAGATACATTCTAAAGCATTACATTGTAGTTGTAGTATGCCTAACCTTCAGGTAAGTTTGACTGTCATTATCTTAAGAATCATGGCAGTCGTGCTGTCTGCTTTACAGAGAGTTAAGAAAATGGTGTATGATCTCACTTGCTAGGGTAATTGTGTGAAAACCATGAGTGGGCTTTTGGCTTTATATGATGCAGATGAGACTTGTTATATTATTATTATTGAAATTACTGTTATTATTGAGCCACAAAACTATGCCACTTGTAAAAAGTCAGTGGATAAAGTCTCTCTACCATGCTTGTGCAGATTCCCCAGAAATGGAATTCAGTTGTTGCTAAAATTTGGAATTAAATCCCAATTTGAAATGTGAAATTGAAATCCAATTCCCAGTTCCACCTTGACAGATGGAATTAATTCCATTCCAATTCTGGCAAACCTTTCAAGACTCAAGGAGGTAACTTGACATTATTACAAGTTCAAACATACAGCTCCATAACAAACATGTCTACTGCCGTTAAATACATGATAACATTTTATTGACATATATATTACAGTATTAAAATATGCAATGCCACTCAATACTTTATACTGTGGGTCATTAATAGACTTGCGGGAATGGTTATGCATTGTTTACTGAAGTGGGACTATTGTCAATCAAAACCAAGAGTACAATCCCATTACAACAGCTCCTTAATATTTACTGCACAACCTGGAGTGTTTTATTTGTAATCGGATATAGACGGTTCATGCTGCTCAAACTTAAATCGAGTTAGCCACTTTGCGTTGTCTACCGAGTTGGATGGTTTGAACCGATGCCAGAGGCAATTCTTTGAGATGACCTAGACGTTTTGTTGCCACCGTCAAGACTTAGATGGTTTGTGCTTTCAGGGCTTTACCAGAAACTAAGACTTCCACGTTAAGTTACAACTACTGTTAATGTAGAAATTGTTACAGAAACACTGATCACCAAAATTACATAGTAATTTCATAATTGCCATTATTGGGCTTGAGTGATTGAAGATCATAAATGACAACTCTGGGTAGATCTAGACTCTCTCCACAACCCACACTTTTCAATCTTAGTTCATTGTTCTGCTAACAAAAATTCTGGGGTCAGCAATGTGGCTAGAACGTATTTGGCGTAAGCTTATGGCCGCCATGCACGCAGTGGGTGTAACAATTCAGTACTTTGGATAATGCAACCCTGTGGGTTGTCTGGGGCCAGCAGAGGCATTATATCATTATGACAGAGGCTTGAAAGACTGTTTTAGTTTTATTGGGTATCGTATGATTTAATATGGTCTGTAGGACGGTGCAGTCTTCCTTTAATGTATTAAAATGTTGCCACAATCACATTTTAGACATGTCTGACAAGACAGAAGTTAATACTTTTCAGATTTATAAAAAAATGTTGGCTTTTTCAAATTTTGGATCCTTCGTTAATCCCAGAAAGCTACAATTTACAGTATCAGTTCGAGGCTCCCTACCGATGTCTCTGGGTAGATCTAGACTGTGAATAACATTTTGAGGTTTATCAAAATGTTGCAGTTATCAATATTCCAATCTTACGCAGAGCCCCAGAGCCCACACTTCACCATCTCAGTTCATGACTCTACTTACGACATGTCTGGCAAGACTGGGTTTAATATTTTTGAAGGTAATAAAAACTGTTGTTTTAATCAACTTTGAGATACTTCGTAAACCCGCAGAAGCTACAGTACAAGTTTACAAAATCAGTACTCCGTACCAGCAGCTCTGGGTAGATGTAGAATGTGAATAACATTTCAAGGTTTATCAAAATGTTGTGGTTATCAGTATTTTAATTCTAAGTAAAGCCCTAGAATCCACACTTCACAATCTCAGTTCATGACTTTGCTAATGACAAGTCTGGCAAGACGGGATTAATATTTTGTTTGTTTCGTAAAAAGCGTTCGCTTTATCACCTTTCAGATCCTTCGTAAACCCCCAGAAGTTACTATATACAATCTTGATTCGAGATTCCATACCCACAGCTCTGGATAGATCTAGTCTGGAATACCATTGAGGTTTATCGAAATGTTGTCGTTATCAATGGTCGTATCCTACATGGAACCCTAAAACCCACACTTGGCAATCTCAGTTCATGACTCCACTTACTGCAAGACTGGGTTTAATATTTTTTGGGTGAATAAAATTTGTTGGTTTTATAACCATTGAGACGATTGGTAAACCCCCAGAAGCTACAATTTATAATATCAGTTTGAGGCTTTGTACCGACAGCTCTGGGTAGATGTTGACTGCAAATAATATATCGAGATAATTTAAATGTATCATCAATATTATAATTCTACACGTAGCCTTAGAATCCACACTTCACAATCTCATTTCTGGTAATGGCAGGACTGGGGTTAATTTTTTTTTTTTGGTTCATTAAAAATGTTTGCTTTATCAACAGAAGCTACAATTTACAATATTAGTTTGAGGCTTCATACAGACAACTCTGGATAGATTGTGAATAACATTTCAAGGTACATCAAATGTTGCGGTTATCAATGTTTAAATCCTACGTAAAGCCCTAGAATCCACACTTCACGTCACAGTCTCAGTTCATAACTTTGCTAATGACAAGTCTGGCAAGACTGCAGTTAAAATTTTTTTGTTCGTAAAAAACGTTCGCTGTATCAGACATTTGGATCGTTCAGAAACCCCCAGAAGCTACACTTTACAATATCGGTTCAAGATTCCGTATTGACAGCTGTGGATAGATCTAGGCTGCAACAGCATTTTGAGGTCTATCAAAATGTGGCTGTTATTAATGTTCCAATCCTACTAATTAAGATGTCACTTTTGAAACTTTTGATGGCGGATGTCTCAAAACTATATTTTTTATTACAAATTTCCCACCTCCATCATTATTTCTGGACCAGTCTATGTAAGTTTTTGTAAGTAACAACTCCATATGTGTACGTAAAATGTAATAGAGAGATATTTTTTATTTGAGTATTTTTTTTGTCAATTTTTTTGAAATTCGTGGTGTTTTGGTCAAAAAATTGTGAAAATTAATTATTTAGTGGAACTCCATATTTGAAGCTGTGTAAAATAACTAAAAAAAGCTCTCTATTAGTGTTGAGAGAATATATGTGGAGATGTCTGTGTAAAATTTCGAATGGATAGCTTTTCATTTGATGGAGGAGATATCTATTGAAAATGACAAAGTTTCATGTAAATATTCAAGATGGTGGCTGTTTCCACAGCAACCAAGATATAAACATGATATTTTTTCACTGTTTAATACTAATTTGAACATGCTTAATCAAAATATGATAGTTAAATTTTTACAAAATGTGGCAGTTGAAAAATCACCCTTAGGACCCAACCCCTCCCCCTTAAAAATTTGAAGAATTTCATGAAAATTGAATGGCATTCATTAAGATTGCTGAGATCAGTTGAGCTGAGAAGTGTTGCAGCGTAGTCTGGGCTTGTGCGCAGTCATGGGATGTAGTCACTGGGAGACACTGTAGCTTTTGGTTACTAGAGAACATTCATGACACAATTTGATTACACCACATTATTGGTTTGAAAAAAAAATTCAATCTAGCATTATTATGGTCTTCTGGCCCAAGATATAATAATTTTAAGTGGCAAGGTGTCCCCCATCTATAGTGGACAAAATTCTAGGAAAATTTCGAGTAAAGAACAATTTAATCTAATCTGCCTCCCAAAAATGTAAGTTTACTTACAATTTCTAATTACTCTCACGTGAAATCAACAATTTTGTTCAGAAATGGCTTTGCTCACAATTTCTGCAACAAGCAACAATTTGATAACAGGTGGCCTAAATCCCAGCATCTCAGTTTCTAGTCTTGTGACATAAGTCTTATTTTGACCGGCTGTGTTGGGCTTCAGCAAATTCCATTCTAACCATCACGGGAAGAGACTCACCTGAGGGTTGACACAACTTTTGTCAGTTTGGCGGCGAAAGTCAAAAGCTTTCTCTGTTTGTGACCAACTTATGATATTGTCATCTGTGTGAGTTTGAATATATGATTTTCTCAGTAGATCTACCAAAAGTGCATGTTTTTTATCTTCATTCAGTACTTTCCTGAAATGGCTGAACATTGTCCAGTTTGTAGTGGAGTATTCCTTACAATTGTCTGAATGGGATTCTCAACAGTAACAACTATTTTGTGGTATTTCCCCAGCCAGACAGCATTTGGAGCTCAATGCAGCCCTGACCTTTGAGAAAGATTTACTTCCTCATTTTCCCAAGTCACTGGCAAAAGTCACATGATTAGTTGAGGGTTGAAAATGGTGAGTACTTTAATTTGCGTGCATATGTGTGCGGGTGTATGTGTGTGAGGGCGTGGGTGTGCGGGTGTATGTGTGTGTGGATGTGATTGTATGTGTGTGTGGATATATGTGTGCATGCAAGTGCACAAGTGTGTGTTGTACTGTATGTGTCAAATATACTCTTTAGTCCTAGGAGTTAAATGTCCTGTAACAGATGTCATGTATTGTGAGCAGTGACAGACATGACACTGGACATAGGAGGAGAAAAACAGCAATAAAGACCAGCAGTCTAAAGAAACTAATTTATCAGATGTGTAGTCAGTATTTCAGGCCATCCCATTACAGTTTACACACATTGGAGAATGTGAATTGTTGTTTGGGACTTGTTGCTACCATCAGATAACATTGTCTCACATCTTGCACTCTGGTACAGTCAATGTTTTCTTTTTTTTTTGCAAGTTAAAAGTATTGCTCCACACCCCTTCTTCCCCCCCC
>JAWQUT010000749.1:176231-188698 GCA_033807755.1 Ellobium chinense
GGGGGGTATCTTCTACACATCACATTTGTTAGATCTATGTAACATGGAAATGTTCATGTGATGGGGTTCATTTTTTCAGGCCTCTAAAGTATACTAGCGTAGATTCACATTGTAACTCATTTACTCCAAACAACATCAGTGTAGAGTCCCACAACACTTATCAGTCAAGCCCATGTAAACACTGTTCTGGATTTGGTATTGAACAGGCTTTAGGTCTTTTTTGTCAACTGTTGAGCAAGGCAGTGGTAATAACCATACAGTGATACAGTGATACAGTGTTCTGGACATAAACCATAAGTACCAAGACACACAAAATACAGTCCATCTAGATACAGTACACTCTACATGCACAACATACATCTTACACAGTGTGAATTGACACAGCACTTACACACCATGAAAACAAGTATAGTATCATACATCTGTCTCTTTAGTCTCCATCCATTAGAACTAACCTTGGCTACAGACTCTGCTTGTATTAGGGAAATGGTCACTGGGAACCCTATCGAGACAGGCCTCCAATATCCATGTTGCACAGAGGAGTTACAGTCAATGTTTGCAGGCCTAGAATCCACAGTTAGTTATGGCTTTAAAATACTTGGGCACTATTGGATTGAATAGAGCATAGAAGCTTCTAATGTGTAAAAGGTTCATTGTTGTATAAAATATAGGAACATATAGGAAATTACTGAATTTTGTGAAAAGCTAAATGTCACACATAGGCATTGCCTCGTCATGTATTCATGATTAATAACTGGGCAGGAGGGCACTCATTGGTATGTTGTCTCCTCCCACCCATTATGTTGGAAGGACAAGAATTTGCATAAAGACTTTTAGCCCAGCATCTATCGTGGACTTCATTTTAAAAGAAAAAAACAACCCATTTTTTCCCCCTTTTCTTGTCATTAGGTGATCTCTTTAGAGAGGTTTGAAACAGTAGCGAAGAGATTCCACATTTAAAATGTATCATTACACAACTGTGCCTGTCTCATAGAGTGGAGGTGGGATACTTGTTTACTCTCTTATATTCTTCGGTTGCTGCTGCTGATGCTGTATAAGGCCCAGATTCTATAGAAACAAAACAGCTGGGATTTTTGACTGAGAGTGTGTTAAGTTAAAGAAAGCATTGTGTTAACAGGGTTCTGCTGTCTGTATATATATTTTTATGGGAAAAAAAGTTGAGAACACATATTTAATGCATGCTTGGCTTGTTGTTTTTTTTTTCTGATTCACGTGTCAGTGGTGGTAAGAATTTCAAGAGTTATGAGATTTGCTGATTCATGGAGCTGTGACAGTATTGAAAGTCCCGGTTCTTGACCCCGATGTGTATCCATGATAGATAACGCAGCCTTTGTAATCACTTTTCATGTATCAGACCAGCTCAGCCTGGCTGGTATGGCAGGTCATGTGACCTCAATCACGTGATCTCAGTGGTTGGGTAAGGCCGCGGGGTGTTTTGAATGACTGAGCACCCAGTACTACATAAAAGTTGTTGTTTATCAAGCATATTGTGCAGCTCAGAGTGTGAGGGTTAGGAAGAGATTATCTAAGTTGATCAGTCTTACTCTGGTCAAATGAGAGATAACAGGATATGTGTGCTTCACTCGGTGTTTGACCACACAGACAAATACTCACTAACAGTCTCTATGAATTACTGGCCTTAAAATTGATCAGTAGAAATTAGTTTGATATCTGAAATGTCAAACTTTGTGCAAGAATAGAAACGAGATTAAAAAAAAAAGAACTTGGATAAAAATATCAATGCCCATGGAATGATAAACTAAGTGTAATGAGTAAGGCAGAATGTCATGAGAAAGAATAAAGAATAGAAAGTTTTCATTGTCAGCTATGTGAATAGTCATATTAACCATATAACCAGTAGAAAAGATAGGACTTGATGTTCTCAAGGTATGCCATAAAGTTCAATAATTTCACCTGTTTGTCTAAGGCACTTACCAACTTCCATCTCTCAGCCATATTTATGTCTTCTGAGTCAATTCTTGCAATTTTAACTCTCCGCACACCTTTTGTCCTTGTTTAAGTGTTAATTCAACACCTGATGCATGTATGTCCCACATATATAATCTGTCCTTCTGTCTCTTCCCCTGAAAAATTCTATCGCCTCCAGTAACCATTGATTCCATCACTAGTACTTTGAGGATGGCCAAGATAACATCTTTCAGAATCATTTTCTCCTTCCACCCTCTCCTTTTCCCCCCTTCCCCCCCCNGTAATGATTGCTTGTACCTTCCCTTTGCAGTCCTTGGAGGATGAAGGTGGCACCTATGTGGGTTCCTTCCCTAAAGGGTTTGGCTATGGACCAGAGGAGGCGGAGATGGAAGGGGCCACCAGCCCAGGAGAAGAGAAACCTAGAATTTTGTTGATGGGACTGAGAAGGTGAGTCTGGGTTGGCGATTTTGGTTGGGGAGGGGGTGGGGGGGATTGTGGAGACACTTATGGGGGAAACCTTTGGTGGTGTTGAAGAGGGGACAGAGAGGATGGTCTGGATGTGTAGTCTAGGGAGAGGTGGGGAACGTTATTTAGATGTTATTGTTAGAGAAGGGGACAAAGAGATATTGGTGGGGCAAAGCTGGAGATGGGGAGGGGAGTAGGGATTACAGTGTTCAAGGAAGGCTGGAATGGTGTGTGGAAGGAGGTAGTTGGAATGGTGTGTGGAAGGAGGTAGTTGGAATGGTGTGTGTGGAAGGAGGTAGTTGGAATGGTGTGTGGAAGGAGGTAGTTGGGATGGTGTGTGGAAGGAGGTAGTTGGAATGGTGGTTGGGTGGGTTGGGGGAAAGATTGTTGTGAGAGGAGAAAGTGGAAATGCAGCTGGGATGGCATGAACATGAACAGTGCTGGGTGTGCACAATTCTGGTGTGAGGATTATATGTGAAGGAACTGAGAAGGATAAGAGGGGTGGGTAGGGAAATGGAGGGAAAGGTGGTTATTAGTATTGTGAAGAGACCTCAGAGGGCCACTGGTCAAATCAGTTGATTGATTTAACTCATATAATAGTAATTTCCAAAAGATTCACACAACTTGCTGATTGGATTGCTCCTTTACACTGCATAAAACTCAGTCACCATTATGAATACAAGACACAGTTACCAGTTGTAGGTTTTGGTTGGGGGGGGNGGGGGGAGTTGGGAGGGGGGAATGGTAATGGGCTGAAGAGAGTATTTATTTTGAAGAGAGTTATGACCTCTGGGAACTGTGCCAGGTCATGTAAAAGCCAGTCAGTCGTACATAAGTTAACTCACTCCACCACTGATCCTCTCATCTAAGTAGTCATTCATTAATACAGCATTTTATTATTCCCAACCCCCCTCCACTGTCACCCCGTTCCCCTTCCCCCAGGAGTGGAAAGTCATCTATCCAGAAAGTTGTCTTCCACAAAGTATCTCCAAATGAAACATTGTTTCTGGAGAGCACCAACAAGATTGTGAAAGATGGTGAGTACGTCTGCCATAACTACTTTGATGAGCTGGTAATCCATGTTGGGCAGAGAGACAAGTTTCATCAGGCTTTGGTGTAAATAATCAAAGTTTAACGTGGATATTTCATTCATTTCTCGTTATCAATGTGATGAACTGAGGACAGCCTTCAAACCTGACCAGATCATTGGTTTCCTTGTTTAATGAAAGTTCATAGCCAAGGAAATTGTTAATTAAAAAAATGAGGTTATTGTCCCCATTGATGACAACTATATATATATATATATAGAACAAGTGCAGCAAATGAAAAAATATTTCACACTTGAAGCTGAAGGGTTCTGTGCCAACTAAACTGGTTAAGAAGATAAGTAGAGAGTAAACAGACACATAGAGATGCTGATGTGAGAGAAGAGAAGATACAGTAGGTTGAGATAGTTCATAAATGACACATTCAGAAAAAATAGGAGAAATATGGACAGAACAAAATGTGATGAGACTGGAAAGACATAGTGCTGAGACAGTGGATGCCAATCCAGTCTAGAAACCTGTCACTAAATTATGAGGGGGCACCAATCCAGGGCTCTGTAGTTTACTGTTATTCTTTTGAAAATATCTTTTCCTTCCAGACATCTCTAGTTTATTTCTTGTCTCCTCATCCCCAGATATCTCCAATTCTTCATTTGTCCAGTTCCAAATCTGGGACATACCAGGCCAGATTGACTTCTTTGACTCAACGTTTGACTCAGAGTACATCTTTGGGGGGTGTGGTGCCCTCATCTTTGTCATCGATGCTCAGGTAAATTTCTTGCAGAGTTGCCACAGTGAGTAGATGAAGCCTCATCTAGCTTCTGCAAACTGGTGTTTTATGTTAGACAGGATGGGGGTCTAGCTCAGAGAAGGCCCAACCTTTCAGATTAGGGTCAGCCTGGTATTTAAGTCCTCTTCTGTGAGCCATTTAAACTCTTGAAAGCCCTGCTTCACCATACTGCATATCACTGAACATTATAAAACTATTGGGTCTATATGGGCAATATTTTACACCCATAGTAAGCCACATATTGGTTGAACTCGGATCATGGTTTTCTTGTTGATCAGGTCCATTCCACATTTGTCACTCTGTTTATTTTCTGTTTTTCTTTTAATGTTTTGATTTGTTTTACTGCTTGTACTTCCCATACATTTTTCTATTTTATATTTAAAACTTGATTTCTGAAAACCTATAAAAGTGACCAATATGGATGCAGAATAAATAGGAAGTTGTGATGTTTAACTCAGGTAAACTTCTTGTAATGTATTTGGTTAAAAGAAGTGAGAGTGACAGTGATGATGGAAAAGAAACCTGCTTCATACACACACAATAATGGTGACCCGTGACCTGTATTCTGGCCCCCATCATGTGTTTTGTGTGTCTGGGTCTCCTCAGGATGACTACATGGAGGCTCTTTCCCGGCTACAGATGGCAGTGACCCGGGCACACAAGATCAACGAGAACATCAAGTTTGAGGTGTTTATACACAAAGTGGATGGCTTGTCTGATGACAATAAAATAGAAACACAAAGAGACATTCTCCAGAGAGCTACAGATGAACTGGCAGACGCTGGGATGGATAATATCAGACTCAGGTAGCTTTCACAGCTATTGGCTTTGTTAGTGGATAGTTCAGGCACAGTGAACATGTCATGTACCAGAGAGGGAAGAATAAATAGATTAGTAAATTCTTTGACAACCTCTCAAGGGTTTCAGACGCATCGCTCAGCGGTCATCTCATACCCTTCTCTGTCATGTTTCTCATCTATTCTGGCCAAGAGAAAGTACAGTCTTTGTGTTTACGTATGAAGTCACAGTATGAATGTCAAACATGCAGAGATGTGAACAGTTATCTCTGACCCCTGACCTCTGATCCCCTTGCTTAGTGGTCCCCAGACCATGATTTACTCACCACACTCATTGCAGTCCCTGTAGATTGAAGCACAACACGCACGCACGCACACACACACACACACACACACACACACACACACACATTGATTTAATCTAGAACAGTCCACGTGGAGGAGGGTTGGGGGAAGGGGAGGCAACTTTAGTCACATGCAGACAAATACTGAGCTGTCACACTAATCTTTTCATTTCAGTTTTGGTTATGGGGAGTGGGAAAGGAGGAGACAGTAGGGAGCTGTATGTAGTACAGTCGACTCCGCTTAATCGCCCTCCGCTTAATCGCCTTTTCCGCTTAATCGCCTCGTTTCCCAGGGAACCGAATTTTTTCTATATAAAAGTCACTGGATAATCGCCTCTCACTCCGGATAATGGACCACTCTTCAGCGCCCGTGAATTCAAAGATCAGCGGTTGAAGGGCTACAGTTGACAAACAAATAATGTACACAGACGGTTTAACTGCGTGACGGATGGCAGACCGGTTGATTGAGTGACAGCTGCCACCCCGAAATAGGTGTGATAAGCCTTTCCTCCCCACCTCCTCCTCCCCTTGTCCCCCTTCGTCCCACGCTATGCATCACTGCCTTCGCCCCTCCGATATTAATGCTAATGCGCCGAAAGCCGTTTGGTCTCCTCCCCCCACACCTTGATTGCGACTGTCTGGTGGATTTTGGTTAGATCAGAGAACATGGCATGTGGATGAATGGTCTATCCCGACCGTGCTATCCTACTCCTTATTGTCTGCTGGGCTACTGCAATGTGGCCAATGAGAGAGACCGCAGAGATCAAACATTTTGTGTGCTACAACACCGTCAAACTCGATCTGTCCTGAGACTGGCGACGAGAAGGTGTCAATGTACGATATCAAACTATGACATCAAAGAAATTTAACCGCATTACAAAAAAATATGGCCGAAATTACCTTCTCCGCTTAATCGCTTCTCCTCTTAATCGCTTCTCCATTTAATCGCCCACTTTTTCCTTGATCCCGAGGAAGGGCAATTAAGCGGAGTTGACTGTACTGTGTTAGCCATCTATTCGGGCTATGTGATGAACCGTGAATTGTAGACGGAGGTGATAACGCTCTCTTTTATAAGCTGGCACGAAAACAGCCGGTTTCTTAACTCATCATCGGTCTTCCTTTGTTTCACACGTAATAACGTAACATCTTACTTTCAGTGAGGGGAAACAGTCTCACAGCTTAGCAAAGTAACATAATACACTAGTGTAATAGTCAAGACAGTTCTTCCATACACATTTCATTTCTTGCTTATAAGGATGTGTGTTTGGTTTTTCAATAAAACTGAGAATGATTGTAAACAAACATACTTGTTTGAAAGTTCACTCGTTTTCACAATTTCTACGGTGCGTTAGGAGTTATAGTCCAAGCTAGCAACTTCATTATGAGAAAAATAATTCGTAAATAGTATTGAAGTCATCCTAGTTAAGAATGTCTTTCCTTGAAAAATAGTCATTCGTTTGAGTAACCTTTCGATTTTTTTCTGGTATGTGAATGAATGTGATGTTTACATCACGAGCACAAGCATAGGAGCATCCCATTGGTTTGATAAGGGAATCAATTTTTCCACCGGCATGGCGAGAAGTGTTATGACCCATTGCCAGATTACATGGCTGCATAAATACAGGTAGAGGTTGGTTGAGTGATGCGTCTACATACTATTGCTACACTCACCAGTAGCAAGCGCTTGGTAGTACTCATATATATACTATCACCGTATCACGAGAGTTAAGGTCATTTATGTAACTATAAAGGTCACCTGCTTATTTCCCCATGGCTCACACAATGCTGAAAGGACCAGTCGCCACCATTTCCTTCCAAGATCACAGTGGCAAGCAATAAAATGTCCATATGATGATGCAGTGTTCAGACTTCATTACTTGTGTCCAATGTTTAGAAAACACAGCACTTAGTTGCTACTTTTAACTGTTGATAGGAGATGAGGTGAAGAATGATGTAGTCAAAAGGAGTTTGGAGAACAGGACAAAAGTTAGGGGAATATGAATTGGAGAGATTGTGACTATTAGAGGTAAAGTATGATTTGGGAATGACATGCTGATATAATATAATATATGTATATGGACCGTTAGAACTAACTGATTGCTCTTTGTGTTTCAGCTTTCACCTAACCAGTATATATGACCACTCCATATTTGAAGCCTTCAGTAAAGTTGTACAGAAACTCATCCCTCAGTTGCCTGTACTGGAAAACTTGTTAGACATAGTCATTTCTGTGAGTATTGGACATGGGGTGGGTGGGGAGAGGTGGGGGAAAAACTTGTCAGACATAGTCATTTCTGTAAGTATTGGACATGGGTTGAGTGGGGAAAAACTTGTCAGACATAGTCATTTCTGTAAGTATTGGACATGGGGGGAGGTGGGGGAAAAACTTGTCAGACGTAGTCATTTCTGTAAGTATTGGAAGTGTGGTGTGGGTGGGAAGGAGTGGGATTAAGAAAAATCATTTTAGACCTCATCATTTCTGTTGATATTTAAGGAAAATCTTTTTTGTGTAAAATCAGAAAAATGTTCCTCCTCCTGCACATGCTCTGGTGAATGTAATGAACACAAGTAGCACAAGGCAGCAGCAAACTGTTTCCTACATTCAGTGCTTATGATCTGATTTTACATTTGCTTTACAAGGGTTGCTATAATGTCCTGCAGATGAAAGGAATGAAAACATAGATATATATTGTATAAAGAACACATTGATTCCCAGAGATGATTGTATATATCATGGTGAGGGGACTGTGGTATGATGAAATAGTTTGAAATGAGACTAGTACATAAGTACAGATATAACAAACAACACTCTCTGGTCTGGTAATCAAAGTGGAGTTAAGCCTCCTGGATTCTTGTAAGTGAAATTTATATTTTATATCAGTGTATCATAAGATCTGTTTGAATCCTCCGAAATAATAGTCCTAATTTGGTTTTGGATTTTTAACTGACTTATGTCTCTCCTAGAAATTTTGATAGAGCACTGGCCTGCCTAGAGAAGTTCACAAAGTCATTGATTGTTCTTAGAAAAGCATGTGATGATATCCTGCTTTCCTTAAAGTATGTATCCTCCTAATTACTATCAAGTCTTGTGAGACAAGAGGACACTGATTTGTGATGATTAGCCCTAGCTGCCTGATCTTTTAATGCTAGTCTAGTTGTTTTAACATGTCACATGTGATTGGTTTATTGGCAGAACTCCAAGATAGAGAAAGCTTTCTTGTTTGATGTGGTGAGCAAGATCTACATCGCCACAGACAGCTCACCAGTGGACATGCAGTGTTACGAACTTTGTTGTGATATGATTGATGTCGTCATTGATATGTCCTGTATATATGGGTGAGTATTTATTTGCATCTCACTATTGTCCTCTTTATATGGATGATTGTTTATTTACATCTCACTGTTGTTCTCTTTATATGGATGAATGTTTATTTACATCTCGCTGTTGTTCTCTTTATATGGATGAATGTTTATTTACATCTCGCTGTTGTTCTCTTTATATGGATGAATGTTTATTTACATCTCGCTGTTGTTCTCTTTATATGGATGAATGTTTATTTACATCTCGCTGTTGTTCTCTTTATATGGATGAATGTTTATTTACATCTCGCTGTTGTTCTCTTTATATGGATGAATGTTTATTTACATCTCGCTGTTGTTCTCTTTATATGGATGAATGTTTATTTACATCTCGCTGTTGTTCTCTTTATATGGATGAATGTTTATTTACATCTCGCTGTTGTTCTCTTTATATGGATGAATGTTTATTTACATCTCGCTGTTGTTCTCTTTATATGGATGAATGTTTATTTACATCGCGCTGTTGTCCTCTTTATATGGATGAATGTTTATTTACATCGCGCTGTTGTCCTCTTTATATGGATGAATGTTTAGTTACATCTCGCTGTTGTCCTGTTTATATGGATAAATATTTATTTACATCTCACTGTTGTCCTCTTTATGTGGATGAATGTTTATTTACACCTTACTGTTGTCCTCTTTATAGGACTGAAAGTTTTTTTCCATCTCACTATTGTCTTGTATATGAATAAATATTTTACATTTCACTATTGTCTTTATAAAAATCTAGGGATGCCAGTTTTCTGGATAAATCCGGATTTATGAATTTTTCAGCGTTTTTAGCAACAGTATTTCGGTGTTTTCAGTGGCAAGGAAAAAAAATCTGGCGTTATCTGGATAAGATTCATGAAAATGAAATACGCGAAGGATGAATCGCACAGAAGCCGGAAGTAAGATTAATTTTCAGACTTTCTGAATGCGCGTGCACACGCCATTAACGAGGTCAGAGGAATACCGGTGCTATATTTAGCACTCAAACTCACGGGAAGAATAATTCTGTAAAAGTTGAATTAAAAAGTGTAATCAGTGCGCTTGGTCATCATTCACAGAAAGTCGGTGATGTAAAATGAACAGTCCTACTCTGAATCCATCGTTTTCTATAAATTATGGATTGTGAAACAGGAGCAATACGGAAATGGATGAATCGAAGTTTGTCGCTTGGAAATCAGGGGATGTGCTGGACAGATCCATGAAAAATAAGTTTAAGTGGGAGTGACTCGAAGAAAGAGACGACAATGGTGATTCTTGTTCTGATTACATCCGTAAGCTGAAAGAGTGCACCACATATATCCATCATCTTCACTGCACACCACTTTCTTTAAGGAATTGGCACATCGTAACAGTAAGATTCTGGCGAAGAGAAAGAGAATGCAGCCAAGCCCTCTGCAGCTTTTATGTGAACTTGGCTTGAACTGTTGAATCTAGCTCATTATGAACTCGGCAAGTCAAAACACAACTCATTTGTGCATATTTTATCACTACCGTATAAGAGATGACAAATGTGGGTTGTGGGTAAAGAGATGGTGAAATAATGTACGCCTTGTTTAAATTTCATGGTGATGTATTTTGAAGTGTAATTATGAAATGTTAAGATTTTTATCTTAAGTGACAGTTTGCAGTTCCCACCCCTGACTATGGCTTTTCCTTGCCGTGTGTAGGTATAGACTATTTATTTATATATTTTATCTGTGCAGTAGAAATTTAGGTTATATAGACACAATTCTAAAACTGACTTTCTTTTATACTTTATTTGGTTTTAATGTTTACTTTAGTGCCTTATAATTGTGGAAAATGATTTAGAATTAAAAGTACAACAGTTTGGTTGGCTTCTGTCGAAAATGTCGATATGCCGCGCACTCGAGCAATTTTCAGGATTTTTGTTTGGTCTGGCATTGGCGTCCTTGAAAAATGAGATGTTGAAACAACAGTTGTGATTAGAGCAAGAGATGAAAATACTGTATACACTCTTCTGTGTGGATAAAAAAATATTCTATATTCAACATTTATCGATTGAAATTCAGTAAGATGAAGGTTGTTCATTGTGTTTAATGATGACTATGGCCTTAACTTGGAATAGCTTCATACTTCAGATGAACTCAATAGCTGCTGTTTTGTTCTGTATGAGTATGAAGAATTTTCCACACACCGCTGAACATGTTGGATTAGGAACATCACTTCTAAGATAATTTTTTTGTCCTATGGATATTTGAGGATAAATATTGAAGAGATTGTTAGATCTTATATGATTATTCTAATAATACTCATCATAGATCGGATTTTTCTAATAATAGATCATCCTAAATCAAGTTCCCCCGTCTTTTTTTTCACTAACTTCACAGAGTCAATGATGTGGTTTTATCACGGTAATATTTGACGTCTTATAATATCAACGTTTGAAACCCTGCCCTGATATGAGTGGCACTTCATCCCTAGTCCCTCCCCAACCCCTCCTCCCCCCAACCACCAACACAAGTGTGACTTCCCTATTAGTACATGATGCTTTTATTCACATTCACACATGCTGGACATTGAGAAATCTCTTCACTCACAGACTGGTTTCTTGCACTCAGAGACTGGTTTCTTGCACTCAGAGACTGGTTTCTTGCACTCAGAGACTGGTTTCTTGCACTCAGAGACTGGTTTCTTGCACTCAGAGACTGGTTTCTTGCACTCAGAGACTGGTTTCTTGCACTCAGAGAAGGGTTTCTTGCACTCAGAGAAGCACAGTGTGACTTTCCACTCAGAGACTGGTTTCTTGCACTCAGAGAAGACAGTGTGACTTTCCACTCAGAGACTGGTTTCTTGCACTCAGAGAAGACAGTGTAACTTTCCACTCAGAGACTGGTTTCTTGCACTCAGAGAAGACAGTGTGACTTTCTACTCAGAGACTGGTTTCTTGCACTCAGAGAAGACAATGTGACTTTCCACTCAGCACCTGGTTTCTTGCACTCAGAGAAGACAGCGTGACTTTCCACTCAGAGACTGGGTTCTTGCACTCAGAGAAGACAATGTGACTTTCCACTCAGAGACTGGTTTCTTGCACTCAGAGAAGCACAGTGTGACTTTCCACTCAGAGACTGGTTTCTTGCACTCAGAGAAGACAATGTGACTTTCTACTCAGAGACTGGTTTCTTGCACTCAGAGAAGACAGTGTGACTTTCTACTCAGAGACTGGGTTCTTGCACTCAGAGAAGACAATGTGACTTTAGGAAGCTGCTAGAAAATACAGATCTCTTATTTTTCTCTTTCTCGTATCTCTTTTGCCATTTATTAGTATACAAATGCATTATTTTGTTTTTATGTCCGTAAATGTTTTTCACTTAACATGCCTTTTTTCTACCTAATGAACTTGGTAATAAAGTAGGTCCTGTAGGTCCTGTATATTTCAAGTAATTCATGTTGTCAAAGTGAAGCTCCAGAAAGTTCTCAGAATCTCTTGAAAAGTGAGAAGAGATATTTTAGTGATGTGATGCTCCCCTTTGTTGTTGGTTGGATTACAAACATACATTACTTCCCCTGTCTTAACACAGGACACTGTAGAGTTTAGTATTCCTTGCCAGCTTTACTTCCAACAATTCCTTGCGACATTCCCTCCTACCTCATCAACACTTCCCTGGATATCTTCAAACATACACATTTCTCTTGGTGCTATACGTACACACACTTACACGCACACACTCTCTCTCTCTCTCTCTCTCTCTCTCTCTCTCTCTCT
>JAWQUT010000750.1:15578-31636 GCA_033807755.1 Ellobium chinense
CCCCTTCATAAACTAAGCCCATTTCTACTGTGTACTCAAGTTTTTACAGCACAGTAATTTATAAAAGCAAGGAATCATTAGTCATATGAAACAATTAAAATCAGCCCTATACATGATCACACCAAATAAAGTGTATAAAATATAGTGTCAGTAGAAGAGTCCAAAGATCCATGAAGTAAATGAAATGATGTATACACATACATTGCTCCCAAAATGGAGTCAACTAAATAAGGCAATTCTCAACAAGCTGGGACAGACAGGAAGTATAAATATGGAAGAGGGGAATCTCGTACCTAAGAAACGGCCAGTCTCTCTTGGAACATTAAAAACATGATAACCATTCTAGGGAAGCAGAAACAAAACAAATGCTAAATTCATTAGAGAATATTTTGATCTAATTGAAATACAGGGTTAAGCCAGCCATGATATCGACGACTGAATCTTCGCAAGTCTTCATTGTTATGGTCTTTATATTCTGAATGCATTTCAGTGCTTTCAAAAAATGTCTCATACAGCACAAGTTGAATACTATGGGCTGGGTGGGAATTGTGGGATTATAACTGTGCACCACTGTTGTTTCCAAACCAGGCTATTATGGCAAGGGAACCAATGCTGAATATATTCATATACCATACAACAGCCCAACTCAATACACTGAGTGACACCCTAGTACTAGTAGACAACAGTTCCTAACCCAAATCTGTCAGTCACTGGTGCCCGGAAATAAAAGCACAAACTGCAAATAAATGGTTATTTTACTAGCTTGGTCTCATGGATGCATCGGTTGTCAAATTACACTACTGTGGGTGAGGCAGTTATACCACAACAGTTGTCAAATTACACTTCTGTGGGTGAGGCAGTTATACCGCAACAGTTGTCAAATTACACTACTGTGGGTGAGGCAGGTTATACTGCAACAGCCAGGTGTTTGCTCTCCCACTACTGTGGGTGAGGCAGTTACACCGCAACAGTTGTCAAATTACACTACTGTGGGTGAGGCAGGTTATACTGCAACAGCCAGGTATTTGCTCTCCCAGGTCTGCTCTAATAGGACTACTTCAACTATAGGACTACTTCAACTATAAGACTACTTCAGCTCAACTATGGGACTACTTCAACTAGAGGACTACTTCAACTAGACTATAGAACTACTTCAACTCTATGATTACTTCAGTTAAACTATAGGACTACTTCAACCAGAGGACTAATTCAACTCGACTATAGGACTACTTCAACTCTATGACTACTTCAGCTACACTTTAGGACTACTTCAACTCAATGACTACTTCAGCTAAACTATAAGACTACTTCAACTCTATGACTACTTCAGCTAAACTATAGGACTAAGAAGAGGGGAAAACTGGGATTGAGAATTGTTGGTATAACTGGGTTGCTAGTGTAACTGAGGTGATTTCATGGGGTTCCAGTGGACAAAACTGGGGATATCACAAAAGATGATGCAAGTTGGGCATTTTCTTATGCTTTTCATTATGCTTATTATTACGTGTGACTGGTGTGAATCTGAAGACTATGCCTGTTATGAAGCAATTTTAATCCCTGAACATCCCACTAGCTGCAAATCAGCCCTTGTGCTGGCGACCAAGTCCGCGACCCTGACCCCTGATCTAGATACTGATTTCAAGGCCAGTAAAGGGCTTCTGTGTATATCATTATTCTTTGAGCACAGCCTGATCATTCCCGACATATGCCCTTGGTGGCCATGCTAAGAGAGTGACTTGAGTGCCACCCTAGCTTTTCATAAAAATTTTAAGATTATTCAAATTTGACTTAATACAAAATAATTCAGTGAATATCGTCTTAAAGAGAGTTTTTCCTTCTAGATCACAAAGGACCATCAGCAGTTCTCATCCTATGTGTAAGCCAGAGCCAGTGGCTATCACTGGAAAGATGTGAAAACTAGGGATGGATTGGAATGACAATGTATAATGAAACTAGATGTCCATACCTTCCCAACTGAGTCCCCAGTCAGTCACACTGTCTGTTGCCAACAAGTGCTACTGAATGTAATGAGTAGCTACATCTGCTTGTAGGGACTTGTCACTAGAATTAGTCCACAGTAAATCAGACAAAAGAAAAGTCAGAAGCTTTCTTTACTTCATTCACATGCAATGCCACATTGTAAACAAAGCTCAGACCTGAGGTTCAGCTCGTGTTCGTGAAAGAATCTTCATCAAATTTCAAGTCACACTAGACTAGTAATCTCATTCCAAGTCACTAAGCCCAAATTTTGGGACAGCCTGTCCAGTTAAGTTGGCTTCAAGGCCAGTTTGAGCAGCCAGTGATTATAGACTGTGTGAATGTACACGCTATATCTGCTGATGGAAGAAAGTGATGTTCTGACGATGTAACCTGACTATGCTATGATCTATTTGGACTGTGACATCACATGGAGATCAACATTATTCATACATGGACTCTTCATTAATGTATAGCATTGATAAAAGTCCTTTGAACTGCATTCACACCAGCAAACATCAACTAAATGTAAAACGGTTCTTAAATATTTAGTTCATTATTACCAGGTTTCAGTTTCAGTGCAGTTTAAAGGACTTTTATATTATTATCCATATACCGTATATCCAGTATACTTGGAGTTACTTCAAGACTCTTAGACTTCATATGACTCTGCACTGTCTGAGATTTTCATTCCTGATAATTTCCTTTTACGTCAGTTATTCTCACTGTGTGCATGGACTCTCCACTAATACTACAGTAATAATATTGTGCAACAGTGCACTCCTGATCAGCTAGGCTATTACTATAAATATCTTGACACACTGATAAAATCCCACAGTTGAAACAAGTGCAGGACTGGAATTGGAGCAAATTTGGTGACCCTTGACCCAAAACTTAGGCAGGTGAGCAACTCAACTGGGAGAAATTGCTGTGTTCAAGTCTGGTCATGACAGACCAAAGATGGATGCTGATCAAAAGAGAAAAATGTAGACATCTCAGTTGGCTGGAGGACAAGAAAACATTACCATTGCTAATGTCCAGGCTAGAAGTAGAGGAATATAGAGAGTATCAACACGAACCTCCTCTGTGATTCTCATGTTACCAAAGTCCTCTCAGTTTTTGTACATGACTCACTACCTCCTATTGCTATTTGTGCATGGCTGAAATCAAATACACAACTACAGACCCAAACACACTTGGATGTCTTGCACAGTATTTTCTCCCTTACTTAAATATTAACCAGACATATCCATATCTCTTGACTTCCCTGACCATGGCAGAAATGTAGAGTTGTGCTGGAGCACAGTCATTATAGACACATCTTCAAACGCCATACATCAAATACGGCCAGTTTCCTAATGAGACTTTACAAGTCAGGTAATAAAAAGTAATGCAGATCCCACAATGGCTGACAATATGAGCAGACTGACAAATCGACACTGACAATATCTCTGTACAAGGAGGAATCTGGACAAGACATTTCTTCAAGAGCCATTGCTTCTCCACATGTGACATCCAATCATTTGGCTGGGAGAGGCGGACCATAACTGGAACATTTCAACTCCAGGTCATCCAGGTGAACTATATTTTGGCATCCAAGATCATGGAGAAATCCATAGCCAAGAAGGGTCACTACACATGCCAGTAAAGCCCAGTACAGCCAACAGTAAACAACTTCCCTCAATGCCAGCAAAGCAAGAGAGTTATGTCAGCCATTTCATTGCTGGTTACATCTTGAACATTTCTCACAGTGCTGGAATTTCTGCAACAGACAGTCAGTCTCCACTGCTGTTGTTGCATTGATTCAAGTGTGCACCAACCACCTTGTTAGTATGTCTTAGTCTTACTGTCACACTTATTATCATATTCCTTTTAATAGGCGCTCTATGTAATGGACAATTTCTTGTGGAGGCTCACAACAGAGAAATAAAATGAGAGACATGCAGAAACCCCAGCCTTGTTGAGTCTAGCTACACCATTCTGATCACAAAGACAGGTAGCTAGACCAGGTCCACCATACACTTCTGACCACAGACACAAATAAGACAGGTAACCAGACCAGGTCCACCATACACTTCTGACCACAGACACAAATGTGACAGGTAGCTAGACCAAGTCCACTTTACACTTCTGACCACAGACAGGTAGCTAGACCAAGTCCACTTTACACTCCTGACCACAGACAGGTAGCTAGACCAGGTCCACCATACACTTCTGACCACAGACAGGTAGCTAGACCAGGTCCACCATACAGTTCTGACCACAAAGACAAATGAGACAAGTAGCTAGACCAAGTCCACTTTACACTTCTGACCACAGACAGGTAGCTAGACCAGATATAACTTTAAATAACTTATGAGCAAGAGATTTTGTGGCATTTGCCATAGAACATGGGATTCATCTTTCTATTTGTATTGTCTTGTGACAGAGGTCTAAGCTGACCGTGTTGTAGAATGGAACAATTGAAACATATGCATAGCATATACAATAACATGTTGTTAGTTTCAAAACGTTCCATTAAGACAAAGTCAGCTCAGACCCCCCTCCCCTCCGACACACACACCTCTGACCTCTGACCTCTAAACCATTCTTTGTGTTTGGTATTTCAGCCTCATCTAATTTCCTTGCCCTTCCAAGTGGATGTCTCTTCCTAACATTTTTCCTGGCTCCACCAACCTGACCAGTTTGAGCCAAGTTTGTCGTCTGTGAGAGACTGAATGATATTAGGATGGCGCAACTATTAGAGTGAATACAGTATGTAATGAAAACTGTACATCTTTCATTGTGCAAACAATTTAAAAGTAATTCATAAAGTATTTACATAATTCATCATTATAAATGTATCCCTTCAGTGACCTGCAGAATGAGAAAACTGCTTTTCTATTCACTATAACTTTCAAAACCATCAAATGTTTTTTTTCATTTTCACCACTGCATTTCATAGTCAGCCAGACAGCCAATTTGGCATCTCATCATTTTGGTTGTGACTTGTTCTCAAGTTGTGTAATCTGCACAGCACTTCATCTAAGCCACATTTTGGTGACAGTAATACAGTGGAGCACAGATACCGCATGCACCTCAGTACCAACCAAAAATGTATTTATTAATACAAGTAATTATTAACTCTACACATGCCCTTACAAACAGGAACAGTGGAAATGACAGAAGATTGATTTTATGATACATACAGGAACTAAACTGACCATGACCACTAGCAGAACAGCAGTAAACTCACACCAGAACAGCAGTAAACTCACACCAGAGAGTAAAAGTTGGCTTCCTCACACAGATCCCTTGTGACACCCTACAACCCCCCCACCCTCTTTTTCATCCATTGACACCATCACTTCTGCTTTCAGTTATTCTTTTCTTCCCTTTTTCTTTTCCACCATTTTTGCTTATTACCTTGTCTTCTGGCTCTCCTCTCTCTCTCTCCCTTTCCTTCTTTCTCTCAAGTTGTGTGCAACCAAGTGGGAGCTCCCTTCCTCAACTGTCCACCACACCAGTACATAGACCAGAAAACATGTTGGAAGGACAGGAGTTCTTGTGTGAGTAGTGAGTGGCTACTCATAAACACCAACCAGATGCACAAGTTTTATACCTTCTCACCTGTCTTCAAATCATCTCATTCCACTGTTTGCCTGCTAGTTTACTGAAAGGGGGGGGGACGACAAAATTTCTGACATACAAACTTTCTATGGTGTCAGTTTGATCAGTGACATCATAGCACCCCTGCTACAGTTTGGTGAGCCTTGCACAACAGCAGAACTCTACTGTTTTCTCAGGTCACTGTGACCTTGGAGAGTTGTGCTCCCTACTGTAGTGTGACAATATATAACAGGCCTAGTGTGACAATATATGACAGGCCTAGTGGTCACTAATAGGCTGGTCTGACAATCAAACGCCAGTATGTTCTAAGCACGTGTGAATGAACATCTCAACGAGACTAACCGGGATGAAACAACAGTACTTAATACGTTTATCTACACATGAGTGTTACATATTAGGCAAAAATAATTACTGAAAACAGAGATGCAAAATCTGGGCCAGAATTACTGTGTTCTTAGTATCAGAGTTTCCATACAAAGCGTCTGTCTCACTTCAATGTGCTCCACTGTACCTAACATCATTCTATTTATAGTATTCTTACATCTAGTACACCACATTCTATCAGTGTCTTCATGCTCTCCTCTCAAATTGGTTCAAAATGGTGATATGTCAAAGAGGTTCTTTGGCCAGGACTTTTGGACACGCAGCCAGAATCTCTTAAGCCATTCCTGTTCAGTTTCAAGAGCATTCACTCCATCCAGGAAATCTGAACAGAAGACTTCCCACACCCACTCAGGAAGCAAGATTGACTAATTTGTGACAAAATAATCCAGTCAGCTAGGCTGGAGAGGCAGACTAGACATAGACTGAGTCTAAATCTTCCTCCTCGTCCTCCTCCCTCTTAGCCTCTTGACTTGTCTGCTCCTGTCTCTGTGCCGGCCAGTTGTCAGAGGGCAGGACTGAGCTGGCATCCTCCCAGTTGTCGTCAGAAGTTGCTGTCTCATAGGCATCTGTAATCAAGGCACTTACAGCCACACTGTCACTAGTATTACCATTCTCCCTGTTCTCTGTCTCTCCCCACTGGACGTCCAGATGTCCGCTGTCACAGCGTGATGCTGATTGCTTTCCTGTAGCTGAGCTAAGCTGATTTTCATCTGTAGAGTTTTCTGTCCCGAAATTGCTTGGAGAGTGAAGCTTGTTCCTGGATATATTCCTTCCTAAAGAGTGTTCCACGGTCTTATCTGTCATCAGACAGTCGCCTCTCTGTATCTCTCCATCCACCAAGGCTGAAAATATATTTGCTGCCCGGGTATTTGAGCTGGAATCCTGATGGACCAGGTCTGAGTACATGCGTGTTACAGGAAACTGAGCTTTCTCCACTTGCAAGGAGCTGCTACTGTCTGAAACGGTTACAAACCTGTCCTCACAAGACAGTGTATCCTTGGCCCCTGCATCCCCACTCCCTCTCGAGGGTCCCTGGATGGACAGCTTCCCTTCATGGGATGGTACTGATGATGAGGCGGGATAAGCCTTACTGAGATGTCTGGGACTGATGGAGAACTTGTCCCCTCCTGAGGCACGACTGACAGGAAGTTCATGAACTTTCCCCTCAGCATCACACATCAAGGCCACAGCCACCGGCTCTCCTTTTGATCTCTTTGATTTTGATGAACTCTTGCGGGAGGATTTGCTCCGAGCTCCTTCAGAATCAAACACCTTGGTTTTCGGACAGGACACCTTTTTGCTTGACTTGCTGGTGACTGGGGACCACTTGATGGCTGCCTCATCCTCATTCCCACTGACAGACCAGGCAGTTTTGGGCAGACGAAAGAAGATCTTCTCCTTGCTGGTTGTGGACTCGTCCATCACTGCCTGATCACTGTCCTGCTCACGTTTCTCACTGACACTTTGGTACCAGTCTCCAGTATCTCCCTTTCTGTCCACGCTAGTTCCACTGTCCATCTTCTTCACAGCTACTCTTTGACCACCATCATCACAGGCCACAGACCTCGATGGCTCCACATCCCCCAACCTTTGACCTTTGTCATTTTCAGCTGGAGAGTTCAAATCCAAGCCACGAATACCCTTCTCCACTTCCTTCATACGAGAATGGACATCAGCTGTCATCTGCAGCAGATTTTCAGCCATCTCCAGCAATGAAATTTCCCCTGAATCCCTGTTACCTTCTTCCTTGCCCAAGGCAGCTTGTGCTGAGGCCATTTCAGTGCCTGTGGAAGACAGTGTTCTCTGGTGTCTGTCAGTCGTACTAGCTACTTTCATCTCCCCATCCACTGACTCACTAGGCTGCTCATCCAAAGACCAAGGCCAAGGTGATTTCTCCTGATCCCTACCCTCCTCCCCCTTGACTCCAGCACCATATGAGGCTGAAGACCTCTGACCCTCTTTACCACAGTCTCTGCTCACAGATACTTTAGCTTTCACCTTACTGTTTTTCACAGATGCCTTCCCTGGGGAGCTTTTGCTAACACAACCTTTTCTGGAGGAAGAAGAGCTGTCCTCCAGGGTCAGGGGTCTTCTTGCGTATCCCCCGACTGCACTGTTCCGGACATCACATGGTGATGAGGTCAAGACGTGGCTGTCATCTGAATCCCAGGCAGCAAATATGGAGGCCAGGTCCTTGCTGAGGAAGTCCTTGGTCTTGTCACTCTCAATGGAGTGGATGTTGGAGACAGAAATGTCTTTGATAGCACCAAACATTGACCCTATCAAGCCAAGACCTTTAGCAGCAGAGGATGAGGAAGAAGAATAAGAAGAATAGGGAGAAATGCTACTGGTGGCGCCAGCAATGGTCGCACATGAGTCTGATGGTGATGTATCAATCAGTTGTTCACAGGAGCTGTTGGTGCCAGTAGCTGTCAAGAGGTCAGCAGGCGCTGACGGGCTTGCAATGGTGCTGTCCAGGAGACTGGTGGACGTTTCTCCCAACATTCCCTGACTGTGGCAGTGAGCCAGCCTGGAAGACTTTGGAGTCTGGTCCAAGCAGTAGAGATCTTCCACACTCTTGTTAGGAACTCGAGTGACAACAGTGGACTTGCTTTCATCAAATCGACTGGACTGGCTCAACTTGCCACGATAATGGACTCCAGATTGGGACTTGGACTTCTTACTGTCTCCTTCCTCTCTTTCACCTGTGGTCATATGCAAAAATGTCACATGGATGGATGGATGGATGGATTGTGGATAAATAGATGAAAGAGTTGGTGAATGTAGACAGTAAAATAAAACAAACTGCCCTATTTCAAGTAAATCCACAAACTGCCAGAATACTTAGGAGGCTATAATATTATATGTATCAATCATGCACTTTCACATAGACTACAGATATCTTCTTCATGGCTAGGAAATTAACTTCCAGTGTGTAGCAATTTTCATGAACTGATTCTTTAGTCGTTATAATTAGACCAATATTTGCAAATATGTGAAAATACAATATTATTATAATCAAAAATGTTATTTCAAACAAACCCATGTCATCTTTGTTTAATGTTCCTAAATGTTTGTGGTCTTGTACATTGTATGCCACGACCTCCTATTCCTGCAAAGCTTTTCCTCTAACCAATAATTCACTGTAGATTGAACACAAATATATATTTTCTCTATGTCCAGTGCTCCAGGATAAACATCATGCCATGACAATATCTTCGTGGCACTGGGCCAAGTTTTGTTGATGGAATACAATATCCTGTACATTTACTAGGCCAGTCCAAGTCTCTCATGCTGTATGTTGTAGACCATTGTTGTTGTTGTTGTTGTTGTTGGAATATATGTCTAGTTTTAACGAAGGCAAGAATGTATTTAATGGTGTTCAAAAATATGCTCCACTAGAAAGTGAAGAACGAACGGAAGCAAAAGGATGGGAAAAGTGATGTCTTCCAATCAGGTTCTGTTTCTCTTCAACTCAGATGGCTCTTTAAGAAAAAAACAAACCTAAAACCATCGCAGGCTCTATATATAGATTGATCTTACATGACTCATGGGACATGCTTTCCTCATCATTTTTTTTTTTTTAAAGGAAGCAAAGGGAAATTTGGCACCACTTCTAGCTGAAACAGGGACAAACTTTCATCATGATATGTCTATTGTTACAATACTTGTTTGCCGTAGTGCAGTCACAAATCTCACAAGGAAATGTTGGTCAACAAGAAATCGGGCTGAAGATTTCCTAAATCCATCTGCCAACAAGATGGGAAATAACTACAGAATTTCTCAATCTTTCAAAGTCGACAGAAAAACATAAATAGCTACTGACATGAAAACTGATGCCAGATGACGCTATCATTTTTCCTGTAGATCAACAGTTTGGTGAAATGAAGGGAAGTGTGATAATTGTTTTTTATGATTTCCAACCACAGGTTTTGCCACAGTTTGGTTGTGATGCTGAAGAGTGACAGTGCATTCTATTGGCGGAATTTTGCTGCTCTGTGTGGGAATGGATCAACCTAAGGTTGTGGGCAGAAAGTAATTTCTCTGCTCGTACTTCATGTCTGCATCTTACAGGTGAGGGGGAAGTTTATTTCCTTGGAGCAAATAACCATAACATACCACAGTTAATCTGAACATGTTGAGAGGCTGGATGTGCAGCTATACAAATGTGTAGAAATAATGAAAAAAACAACAGAAATCAGGCATCAAGAGCCTCTGACAGTCCACAATTCTTTGTGTGAAATAGAAAAAATGGAATTGGCCAGTGATTAATAATGAGCCAAGATGACCAAAAAGTGATGATATCTTCGTGAAGATGTGACATAACTTCCAGCCAGTCCAGGTACAGTACAAGTCACTTATTCATTTCAATCACTTTTCATTTACACCATCAAGTTCCTCAAGATATCATGGGCATGTCAGACATATTTTCCTATCATGGGCATGTCAGACATATTTTCCTATCATGGGTATGTCAGACATATTTTCATATCATGGGCATGTCAGACACATTTTCCTATCATGGGCATGTCAGACATATTTTCATATCATGGACATGTCAGACATATTTTCCTATCATGGGCATGTCAGACATATTTTCTTATCATGGGTATGTCAGACATATTTTCCTATCATGGGCATGTCAGACATATTTTCCTATCATGGGCATGTCCGACATATTTTCAGGGACTTTCTGTTGTCTGGCACTATGAACCTTATTCTGACTAGTCATAAAAACATATTCTCAGGTGTCTGTCTGATATTCACTAGGCTATTACCTCTGGGGAAGGCAGATGACAATTCCTGGAATCTCTGCAGCTCAATGCCCAGTTCTTCCATAGAACTAATGCCAGAGCATTTGCTCTTTCCTTTTGTCTCTTGTCCAGCACTGTTGGACCGTGGTCTGTGTTTGTGCCGGTGGGCACGGGTTTGGGTACTTTTGCTCAGTGCGGATCTGTGACAACAAACAAAATTGAGAATGTTATGTACATGTTGACAACCACCTAAGTTAACAAAAACCTGATCTTACATAGGTATAATACCACCTAAACAGACAAAAACCTCTGATCTTACATAGGTATAATACCACCTAAATAGACAAAAACCTCTGATCTTACATAGGTATAATACCACCTGAACAGACAAAAACCTCTGATCTTACATAGGTATAATACCACCTAAACAGACAAAAACCTCTGATCTTACATGGGTATAATACCACCTAAATAGACAAAAACCTCTGATCTTACATAGGTATAATACCACGTAAAAATAGACAAAAACCTCTGATCTTACATAGGTATAATACCACCTAAACTGACAAAAACCTCTGATCTTACATAGGTATAATACTACCTAAATAGACAAAAACCTCTGATCTTACATGGGTAAAATACCACCTAAACAGACAAAAACCTCTGATCTTACATGGGTAAAATACCACCTAAACAGACAAAAACCGCTGATCCTTACATGGGTAAAATACCACCTAAACCGATAAAAAACCTCTGATTCAAGAACCATGTAAAGGTTGAATGTGAGTCAGAAGAAGAATAATAGGAAATAATATGTTACTTCACGATATTATGATTTGTGAGTCTCCTATTATGATTCAGAGAGAGAGAGAAGAACAGTTATGTTTGTTTCTTCTTTGCCACTTCTACACACACTAGAACTCTGTTAACATCAAACTAAAGGGATCGCCTAATCATTGTTGGTTAAACAAGTTTGTGTTGTTGAGGTGTTTGACACCTATTAAAGGGGCAAATCACCCATTGTGTACAACCCACTTAATTCGCTAATATATAAAATTTCCCATTTTGGGGCCTGCCAGCCACTGTCAGGGTGTAGAAATATGTAAAATTTTCTGTGATCTAAATACAACATCCAATTTTAAAATTTCAGTTACAATTTGAGGCTTCTAGATAAAAACATTGTGTGTAGGCCTATGTATTAGCATGCTATCAAAACCAGCCAAATGAAGGTCTTTGACTCCTAGTGTTGTTTTTTCTTCTGTTGGCCCTATTAACATTTTGTGTTATTCTACATATACCACTGTGATTTGGAGAATTTCTTCCTTGGAGGTTATTGGACTGGTTTTGACTGCATGTGAATACATAGGCCTACACATTTTATTTTTATTATCTACAAGGCTCAAATTGTATCTGAAACTTTAAAATTGGATGCTTCATTTAGATCACAGGTCAATTTACATACAGTCGAGTCCGCTTAACTCCAATTCGCTGTGACCACCCCAATGAGTTGGAGCAATCAGAATTCGACTCAGGATTTTCAAGGCGAGTCGACCGTATGCGAGCGAGCAAGCACCTTGGGGAGGTCACGAGGGCAATTCAACAGAGGAGGTAACTAAAATACGCATAGTGGAGAAGTATTTTTAATGGGATTATTTACCTTTAAATGAAATGCTTTGAGGAGAATTCCCCTTAACTAGTCTAGTGTAATGCAAGATGAGGAGGCCGCCACTTTTTCCACTTGTTCCCGGTTTTTAAAGATCGTAGAACGCGTGCTAGCGGGAATGCTATACTTGTCAGCTATGGCCTTCTTCGACATCGCACCTCTGTCAATTTCCTGGAGCATGTTTGTTAATCTTCGCCTCAGTGGAAAGAGTCTTGAGGTTTCTCTTCACGGGATTGGAGGAAGTCATCATTTAGAGGACAAATTCAAGTTGAAAATGATAAGGTGAATCAACTGTACGCTAGCTAGCAAGCAAGCGAGCGAGCAAGCACACTGGGGAGGTCAAAAGGGCAGCCTCTTATACAGTGTACCTGTATACCGTCACGGTGCAATGGGCAAGATGCAAAAATGTACACACTGCTGCCGAGATGCTTGATTATCAATCGATTTTCGAGCCAGCACGCATTCTCTTCCCCCTACTGTCTTATCAGCGGTGGTGTAATATACATGCCCTACATGTCCCCTACACACGCCTGTACTGCGGTTAGTGGCACTCGCAGTGTCCAGTTTTATTGCGTCTCTCTATCCGCGGTACCGTCTTTGTTTGGCACCAAACGGGGAGGACGCCGGAGGTGATTTTGCCTCTGTGACAGCGCTGGACAGTTGGAGTAATCAGAAATAGGCGTTAATTACTTCTTGTTATGCAAAGGCAATTAATAGACGCAAAGAAGGAAAAACTATCATTTCTTTTTCTTTCGACCAATAAGAAATTGGAGGAATCTGATTTCGACATACAGGGATGTAAATGCCCGGGCCCAAAAAAATAGGAAATTCAAAACTAGCGTACAACACATACCAAAACTTGCCCAGAAGCTGTAATTTGCTCGCTTATGGCAGTGACAATATCAAATTTGATTGCATGGCTGGTCTTTCACCATCTACTTTGTCTTGTGTTGCCTGCATCGACGCCGGTAACGTATGGTTCGATAAGCGTTCTGAGCGGAACTGTAAGTGGCGATTACCTTTAGCATGGTTCTTGAGCACTGACTTGCCACCCTTAGCGTAGGTCAAGACATTATAACAAGTAGCAACACCATGCTTGTCCATCAGTCACCATTAGCATCCTTCTCCGACATCCATTCCCAATTAAACCTGTTTTTTATTCCCAAATCACAATCAGTAGCTGTCTCACGATCCAAGAAGCGTAGGTCTGCCATTTTTAGAGATGATGAACAGGAAGGAAGTGACTGTGAGCAGGAAGTGACTGACTCTACGATTTTTAACTTCTTCTAGAGAGAGTTCTGTAATACGCAAAACGGGTATGTTCTCATACGACGCGGCGAATTCCGATTTTTATCGGAAAAAGTTTTTAATAGAGAGTATTAGGGAGCTTCCTAAAAACTTAGGAACCCAAAGTGAGAATATGAACATTTTAGAAATCCTCTCTTTCGCTATTTGGCATTCGCTTTTTCACCGTTTACCGTAGTAGGGATTGTCAAAATAAAGAGACATAATATAAGTCGACCACAAAGAACAGATTTTGAGAAAAATAATAGAAAAAGGTCATGAAGTAAGAAACTATGACAGAAAATATAGGACTAAGAGACATGACTGAAAAAATAGGATTTCCTAATAAATTGGAAAGATTTACATCCCTGGACATACATGGACTCGACTGTATTTCTACACCCTAACACTGGCTGGTAGGGCCCCAAAAAAGGAGGATTTTTTATATTAGCGGATTAATTGGGTTGTACACAATGAGTGATTTGCCCCCTCTAATAGGTGTCACAAACCTGAAAAACTGGGGACCACATCAGAATTTGGGTGACCTTTTTTGAAAGAGATTTGTGAAAAATTTCAGGTGTTTACCCCCCTTTTTCTTCCCGTTAAAAGATCGGGTAAAAGAAGTACATTCACCTCCATGGAAGAAATTTGCCAAAATATTTGTAAAATAACACAAAATGTTAATAGGGCCAAAAGAAGAGAAAACAATAGGTTCCAAAGACCTTAACAGTAAAATATGAATGGAGATAACCAAAGAAATGTCCAGCAGTGTTGTTTCTAAGTGACAGCTTTTGGCTAGTTATGGTGATATATGCCATTTGGGACTGGCCTAGAAAATAATTGTAATAATTTAATTGAAGCGATGGTCCCCACAATGTGCCCAACCTAATATTCAGTCGCCAGACAGTCAATAGACAAAGGTAGGAAAAATGACTACGGCAGCAGCAGCTTGTTTTTCCTCTATCCTTCACACTTTTCTTTCTTGCTGGTGCAGCATTTATCATGTTATCAAAGGTTCCCTCAAACTTATTATTACATTACTCATGAAATTCTACTGGGAATAAAGACGCCTTGGACAGGGCTATGGAATAAAGACGCCTTGGACAGGGCTATGGAATAAAGACGCCTTGGACAGGGCTATGGGCTCAATCCAGAAATAGGGTAGGTAAAGTAAAGCGTTGTCATGTTAATATGTGAGCTTCATACAATACTTGTCTGTTCCACCACACAAACTCCAACCAATGACCTTAACATCAAAGATCCACCTGATATACCAATATTTATTCTCTTACTCTCATTCATCCCAAGAGGAAAAAAACTTTATCTGATCCAGCTCTCCACTCAGGCTTTCATTTCATCTGAGAGCCAGTTGCTCAAAGTGTACATGTATTGTAGAAATACCATAACAATCATGCATGGACTGTCATACAGCAAATACACATTTCTGTGTGTGGAAGAAAAAGGTGCAGTTAAATGGAGTTTATTGGATGTAACCAGAAAGAGACTAAAGACCGTGCTGCTAGTGTTCTCGGTGTCCCACTCACTGTTGTGAATCGGGTACATGGAGGAGACCACTGTCTCTCAAGTACTGGAGTCGTGACATCTCTAGGGCCCTCAGTAGTTCCATGTGTTCATCTAGGACAATTTCAGATATACCTGAGGAACATTCAAAACTCAAGTTTTAAAGACAAAAAAAAAAAATATTATTCAGACAGATCGCAGGCAGGCTGGAAATTTGGTGCTGCACAAAAATGATGGCTAAAAATCATTTGTTAAGAATGCAGAACAGTATGTCCTTAGAACAGTATGTCCTTACAACCTGAGGTGAAAGTCAAAACTCATTGACTGCTGTAAAACAATTCGTTCCAACATGGCAACCATCATATTTTGGAAAGCTCACTGTTATCTTTGAGCCATGCAAAATAAACAAAGACCACCTGATTCCAGCTACATTTTGGCTGACACGAGAAAAAAAATCTTGAAACTGCTTACCATTCTCTTTCCTCTTAACCCCTTCACTGCTCTTTTGACCTATGCTGTACGTCTTGAAATCGGTGGCAGTCCAGTTCACTGTTGACGTACGCCATAGGTCATGCTCAATCACTGTTTTGTTTCGCTTATATCTAGACACAATCACACTTTTGAACAGTGAGATTTAGTTCCTGAAAGCCAGTTGTTTCTGTTTTCAGGGAATGATGTCACAAGGGGGAAATGCTTGTAGCAGCGAAGGGGTTAAACATCTCACCAACTCAACATTATGGCCAGGTCCCGCTGGTTATGCTGTATGCCGTACCACTTACTGCTGGTCAAACATGCATCTGACATTTAGAGATGTGTGGAGTGTGTGGAAATCTTCTACAACACAGCAGAGTCTTCCCCCCCCCCCC